>LD688956.1:4475346-4497755 GCA_003118335.3 Papilio memnon
ATTGCTGACATCTTAGGCAACAAAGAAGTGTGTGTTTACGCTTTATTATATTAGTATAGATGCGAGAGTTTATACGGATGGATCAATGCTTGTTAGAAGCATATCTCCTAAACTGCTGAACGGATCTCGATGAAATTTGGCATAGATGTTGAGCATAGTCTGGAAGGGTCTAGGCTACTTTTAGGTCTCGGTTATTTTAATTCCATGCGGACGAAGTCGAGGCGAAGCTAGTATTTAATTAAAATGTCAGGCTAAAACACTAAACTGTTAAATCAACTAAAAGGGCAGAATCTGTGCCTAAAAAGAAAGCAATAAAAAAACTATTAGGAGACAAAAAATCGGTAACAGATAAGAGAAGTTTTAACTTCATCATCCCTGGTTTTTCCTACTTAATATGGGTCAACTTAAACGGTTTTTGTCTTTTAAATTAATCTATTATCAGTCATTTCGACGGTCTCTCTTCTATCCCTTTCTACGATAAAAACCAACACAAAAGTCTTTAACCCCTTCTCCAGAGCGTAGTATGACTTTAATAAACTTAAAATCTAGAACCCACGCACTGCTGTCGTACTCAAATAGGGACGTTATAAATACCAGATACACAAAGGCCTATAAAAGTAACCGAGTGAAAGCGAACGCCAGAAGCGAAGAGCTAGGAGCCATCTCGCCTACACTCAGGTGTTTAAATCATGTCTTTGTCCTCCGTCTGTTTGTGAAAATATACATTTGTGGCAAGGCCCTGAGTACTTACTTATCAAACTAATATTAAATTAGCTGTTCCCGTGCGGCTTCGTCCGCATGGAATTACAGAAACTTTATTTTATTGTTTACATTTGTCAAATTCTCAATTGCAAATGTTCGCGAAGTATTTTTATTTGAAACTAGCTTTCACTCGCGACTCCGTCCGCGTGAAATTAAAATAAACAAAAGTGAGTAGCCTATGTGTTCTTCCAGACTATCGTCTACGTCTATGCCAAATTTCGAGATCCGTTCAGCCGTTTAGGCTACAAACTCTAACAAACATCCATCTAAACTTTCGCATTTATAATATTAGTAAGTTTATAGACAATTTTATTGATTGTACATTTTCTGAAAATGTTTTAACCTAACAATACGATGTGCGCTAAGCCGATCTGGCATATCTAGAGCGATTTCCGAGTATTACACGTAAATACAAATGTACGAGAGCAACTAAAAACAATTCATTTTAAGAGATTCTTTCTGCGTCAGTTAAAAATGCTAATGGATTTATGTGAACAAAAATGTACAGTCACAAAGAAAGCTGAACGCTTTAATCGAGAGTACTGTCGCCGACAAAAGTGTTCGTCGCCGTTTGCGGGGAAAAGTGATCGCTCAATTTAATGGCAGAGTTGACGTTGGCGCTAAGCGCAATTAGCCTTATTATTATTGGAACGTAAGTATCGGGAAATTTGCCCAATCGTCTAGACAACGCACAAACACACATTATAATTAATACAACTCGAATTGGGGTAGCAACTAATATAAAAGTACATTCGCGACCAAAGTTCAATGAGATAAAAATAAAACAAAGGAAAGGGATAGGCAAATATTTACTATTGGAATAGAGTGAGATAGCGTGTATAAAAATTTAGTAGTAGTTTGTCACTTTATTTACGCTCGCAAAAAAAAAATCATAATCGCAACTTCTTTGAATAAATCTTATATCACGATAAATTGTTCAAAGATGTTTTTTTTCTAAGAACCTAGCTTTTTAATTAAGAAACTCATTAAAAAATCGTTATCTATACGACAATCAAATTATATTTATGTATAAAATGGAACTTCCGGTGCAAACTTAAAACGAGTCTTAAAATAATTACGCAGTTTAAAAATTATTATTTCCTGTGATATCACTTGTGTTTCTCACTGTACTGTCATTGGCTCAGTGCCATAGCTTTGATGTTGCCGAGTGCTAATCTAGCTCTCAGAAAAGGGATGACACGTGTGTAGCATGCTCAAGGAAGTTGAAGAATAATTCGTAAAACTTTCGTTTACAAGGGTTCGAATTCGAAGTCAATCATCAAGTGATTCCGTTTCGTTCGATGAGATTATAGAAGGCCATATTTTAGTCATATTCCATTTTGCCGTTATCATAGAAGCAACTCGTAACATGGGCGTTGCCTCGCTGCCTCCTAGAAAATTGAAAGATGTAAAATAGATATCAAAATTACGTCGAATAAGAGCGCGTATACCTTTGACTAAACTATCACACAACTGTTTAGTCACGCTTTAGTGCCTATGAGCTTATATGGAGATGCGCACACTACTCGGTTTTTAGTTGTGCAACTAAACAGTTGAATGGCTGCGAAAAAATCGACAATCGCGCAACAGTTGTGGGATTGTTTAGTTAATGCTTATTATGTTAGATTATAGTAGCTCCCCCCCCCCCTTTAGATCATATCAAGTGACGTAATTTCAAACCGTTCGCTACAGATTTGTTATTCTTTATTTCAAGTCAAATAGCAGAAACTCCGATTTCTCAAGTAAAAGGACCTTTTTGATGAAACGACATTTGAGAATGATTCCTAAGATATTTCCTTGTTATAAAAGAAAACGAAATACTTCTACTTATCGTAAAAGTACTACAAAAATTGGAAAAGATTTCTTTGAAGTAATTTCCATTAAATAAATATTTCTGTTCAGTCAATTTTGTTTTTATTATCACGATATTTAACAAAACGAAACATCATCTTTCCGTGCGTCTCTTCTGTCGATTAAGTGTAAATCTATGGGCAGTTGTCGATTCGCTATTTTGGCGAATTCAAGAGGCCGCTCGTTTCCCTTATGATACAAAAAAGACCTACAAAAATATAATTCCATTAAAAAATCTTTGTTACATGTCTGTCAATTAAGTATTGCTGCGTCGAGTTTTACTGTTTTACAAATTGCGTGCAAAGTCACAATGACATACGTCACAGCTACTGACGTCATGGAAATGCTGTCCCTTTCTATCTCATAAAAATGTCGTGTAGCTATCTCTATATTAACAACGTACGTAATGTTATTTAAAAAAAATGCTTAGGAAACATTGAAAAAATCCTAGGAATTAATTTTAAAAACAATATAATAAAATTAAACTTCACAATTATAAGTTACAAATGTTTGAACTTAATTATATTTTTAGCAACATTTATTACTATAAACCGCAACAAAAAGATCTAGGAAATTTCGAAACTTAATCAAAATATAGTTAACTAACTGTTGCTCGCGACTTCGTCCGCGTGAAATTAAAAAAACAATAAAAATATATAGACTATGTTACTCCGCGACAATGTAGCTTTTTAATGGTGAAAAAATTGTTGAAATCTGAACAATAGTTTTTGAGTTATTTCAATACATACAAAAATACAAATCTTTCCTCTTTATAATATTAGTACAGATAACAGATCCTAGATTTAGTTTAGAGTAACAATAACTAAGTATTCCTCTAAAGATAACCAAAGCCCCTCCTTGCGTCCATCACTTACCTTACATTAAGATTGAAATCTTTCATTAAGGATTCTTAATTAAAACGGCATTTGTCTTTATTATTCCTAAGGCATCTTGTAACTTTGTAAGTCGTTACCTATCATTCATAATTTATTCAGAGGAAGCGTTATTTTAAGACAGATGTTTTATAACTGTGATCGAAGAGATGAATCGCACGTAACAAGAAGGACTTACGTACTACTTAGGAAATATATGGATGGATTGCGTGAAAGATATAGATATAGGTGAAAGGTTCCTTGTGCGTACTGCAAAGGATTGGAACATGTTGCCGGCATCAGTTTTCCCGTCTAAATATGACGTAGGGGCCTTCAAAAGGAGAGCCAACAGCTACTTCTTAAGCTAGCACGTACCATCTTTCGACTGCATCGTCACTTCCTTCAGGTGGGATCGTGGTCAAAGCGCTAGCTTAACAAATAATGAAAAAAAAAAGTGACATGATCTAGAAGGGAATGACGGAGATGACGGATAGAATTATTTGGAGGACGAAAACACGGTGCGCCGACCCTGCGGGAGTAGGATAAGGTAGGGGAGATGAAATGGTTTATAATAGGAAATAGTGGATGGCATCAAAGGTGGAGAAAGATCAAGGATAGATGTATTATGTGAAAGAGGATATAAGGATATGACTTCAGTATATCTACCAGAGATGGATAGAAAGTACACACTCTATTGATAAAGACATCAGTATAGAGGCAGAAAAGACTCCTTTTTGGGACGCATCAAAGGACTAAAGGACGGAAGGCGATACTGTATGTATGTACCTTTAAAAAATCAGGTAGATGTGGTTTCTAACTAGACAATATATTCCGTAATAAAACAAAAATCTAAGTAGGATCTACGATAATTGTTTAACTTAACTAATTCTATAGCAATAGTAACTGTGTCTAATTTTTTTTTACATGATTTGGTCATTACTGGAGATAATGGGCAGGCAAGTTTACTTAACAATACGTGAACACCTTCCTCCTTTCCTTGTGTTCCATTATTATGAGGTTCTTTAGCAGTACCGCAAACAAATAAACCACTTTCTCGATAACTATCTCTATAAGTTATTCTGAAGTTCGACGTGGCAATGATACAATCAGATGTTACCAATGCGGTCCCTGACAATTTAAATTTACTGTTTTCACTGCATACACACTTGTACTGAAACATTTATTCTTCTCTGTCTTTCTCCTTGAAAAAAATGAGATAGCAATATGTTTTATTCGGATGTTACGCCTGTGAGAACTTAAGTTTTTACTCGTACCATTATGTCGATCGATTGTATTGAAATTTATTCGCGATGTTAACTGAAATTTCCTTAAAAGGTTATGATCAGATGTTGTTAAAAATTATTCCTCAGACTATTTACTTCCACCACCATAAGGGCGGAAGTACATATGGCATTAAACAGAATCATAGCTGGCATGCCAGCTGCTGGCACAATACTTTTACACATTCCTGGAAAATGTTCATGAAATTTTATGAGACGCGACGTGATAAGCTATGTAATCCCTCGTCCTTTCCCTCAAATTACATGCACTTGTCATTAAAGCTAGCTACTGCTGCTACCATTCCTGTATATGGTAATACGTGCCAGTTACTAGCATGCTAATGTACTCCTGGCTGTAACCCCGGCCTTACTGCAGACTTTGACTGCCACACATACATGAATATCGCTGTCTCCGTTCTGTCAAAGAGTATGAAAAGGATATATTAAAACAAATGACAATTCAGTTCTGGAGTTACACAAACGTGTATTGCAATACAGAATCGTGCACTTTCAAAGAATACGTTAAAGTTAGTCGTTCAGATCGCATGTTCAAGCGATTCTATCTCCAGTATAGCCATAAAGCTTCCACGAACAAGAAAAATGCGAGCACTCGAGCGTAAGGTACGAGACACACCGAGCGGAGCGAGACTGAATGCGTCAATTTAGAAAAAATACTTAATTCAGTAATAGGGCAGACAGACTTACCCGACGTTATTACGGTGAAGGAAAACTTCGTTACGTAATCTTCACATATCGGCGAAGAAATTCAAGGATATGTGTGAAGTCAACCCACACTGTTGACTATGGTCTAGTCACTAACTTAGGGTAGGCTCCGAGCCCCACAGTGGTAGTATAGTGAGTTGGTGATGGAGCAGACACGTTAGGTATTGCAAGATGGTATTAATCTTGCAGGAACACCCGAATGATTTAGACTTTTGGTTGATATTGGAGGGGACATAAGAAGGGGAAATATCCTCTTTAAGAGTGTCACCTCCTTGTAACTTTCCACGGTTACATCTGTCACAAAACATGACAACTTCAAGCCAAGGATCGTTGGACAGGGAGGCGCTATTCAACTAATTGGCCAACTACCAAGTAGCTTTGTCATAAGGTTTTACTTCTGTTATTAATAAAAAAAGAAATTCACAACATCACAACCATTGTATTAATTCAGCCAGTTGCATACCTAACCTTACAAGTGCAGTACAAAATACACTTGACATTGTTAGGTCGCCCACCGCTCCGTGGTCGCTCCGTGCCACGATCAAACGCTACTAAGCTCCATTTAATAGCGTATCAGTGCAAATCTGAACTATAATCGAAGACTTCGTTTCATTTTGTAAGCTATATTAGATTTTGAAATTGTCTTTTTATAAAATTCAGTTAAAATTATTGTAAAGATATGACTAAGAGCGTCAGATCAGGGGTTTTTTTTTATTATTATTATTGTTATGCAACATCTACAGACTCTAGGTCCGTACTCTTTTTTACACTGTTAACATAGATATACTTTTTTGTTTTGTTGCTTAATCCGTTGTTCCGTAATTCCGTTGTTTGTTTTTTTTTTCTCCATTATTATATTATACTATATTATACTAAATACAATTATAACTTAAAACTCAGCTCAGAGGTTAAGCACCACTAGTTACAGATCCTCGGATAGAATCCCATGTGTTTTTGTATTTCCGAATTTCATATGTGCAATCCAACGTTCTTATGGTAAAAGAATCGTGATGCAACGCACATATGCAAGAAATTCTCAAGATATGTGTGAAGTCAACGAGCAGTGGATAATCGTGGCCCATATTAACAAAAGAAATGGTAAAGTTGGCGTAACATATTATTCTTACAGGAAAGGTACAAACTAAAGAAAATCTAGATCCAAAAATCCACTCTGGCTAATATTATTATTAATGCATACGCTGCAAAACATAAACTCGCACTCCTTTTGTTTATCTAGCATCTGTGACGTCAAAGGGGTGTTAGTTCATTGACCTTTCTATTGTTCTCACCTAGAAAGACAACCCTTTTAAAAAAGGAACCTGTTCTGAATAAGAAATAGGTGTTTTTCTTTGACTATACAAAAATGGACTGAGCAAACAGCTACGATTTAACAAAATAGATTCTGCCACTTATTAATGCATTTACGTCCTTATGAATGCATACTGACACACAAAACGATCACATAATTAAACGACTGTAGAGATTAGTGTTTTTTTATAAGAGAAGGGGAAACGAGTATCAGGAACTACAAAGTGATCATTGAATCTTGTGGACATCCGAAATACTAGAACTTTTTTATTAGACAGTGGGGAATGCTTGACAGATCCTGTCATTAAAAGTCAAGAATGTTTTCTTACAGGACTATCTCTACCTTCCGATTTGGTCCTTTCGAAAGAAAACGATAGGATAAAGTTACATAGATTTCTCGAGTATTTCTAAAGTGGGCACTATAATATTGGTTTTATGTCTGGGTGAGGAAGATGTTTTCTAGGATTTTATTGAATAGACAAACATTGTTCGAAAACATTTCAAAAAAGGATTTGCTCCTACAAAAGTTTTCATAGTACTAGTGGTGTTTTTACTTGACTTTGCAATGTTAATTAAAATTTTATCACTATAATTTACGGTGAAAATAGCAAGTACATTAAAGTAGGAATAAACTAAACAATTTCAGTAGCTTTTTGCTGTCTTTTGTTTCAATGTTGTTACGTTCATCTTGTCACAATACCACTTAGATTGGTAATACGACTGACCCGTAATCATAGTACACGACTGCTCCGCACGACTGTCGAAATACGACTGACTGCGCCCGCCACGTGAAGAAGGCAGAGGTAACCACTACGCTTAGTCAATACACTATCCGTAGTCAATACACCACAAAAGTCTTGTATGGAAAATATTGAAACTAATATGGAAAACATTACTCCTGTAATTTAAAAACATTATAATCATAATATCCGTTATTTTAGTTATCTACGTAATCAGGTTAAATACCTCAATAGCGTGTATTAAAGAAAAAATATTACACATAACGACTTCCTTTGTTATCGATGCATTTATGCATTTCCCTTTGTTTGACATTTTTCGTTGACAGCATTAAATTTTCCAACACTGTCATTTAAAAATACACCCTAACCCTGAGTATACTAGGTCTATTTTCCTTGAGCAACGTCTTTTTTACTAACTAAATAGAAGGATACACATGTCAGGGGATAATGACTCATAATCTTTAGGCAATAAAGGCCATGTCGCGGGTACAGGAACAGGTTTTACCTGTTAGGTCCGGATAATTGTCGTTACAACTCTAAAGTACTTGATAAGAGGTAATTGTTTTCGTGCTTTTCTTTACATTAAATGTTTTAGGTTCACGTAAGTCCCAGTATGGACGAAATATGTCAGGACAACATAATTAACCATAAGAATTAAAAAATAATTTCATTGAAGTTATTTGAAAAAAAGTCACCATTTGAAAATCAAATAAAAAAACGCCATTTAAAAATATGAAATATCAAAAATTGAACGAACAAATTCCAATTTTGAAAAATGATGAACGTTCAAAAGGCAAAGGTATTCGTGTTTTCAGCCAACTTTAGGTCTTTTATCGCGCACGGGTCGAGGAAAGTTCGTAATAAAACTGTTGCACGCGGCTCGGTTGCTAGCATAATTGCCGTTATAAAGTATCTCATCGTTTAACTGCAAGTGGCCATTATGAAAATTTCTTTGTTTATAAACGAGGAGGCGTACAAAAGAGACTATAATCCGGTTCCCAAAAAAAACATCATTAGTAAAAGCAATTGAACGCATAAAGAACTTTTCAAATTGCTCAGCCTAATTTATTAAAATAATTTTATTATTCACAATGTAATAAATTGCACAAAATTCTCGCTTAGGTCAACTAGTTTTTACATTGCCAAATTCTAGAATTTATATGAATATATGCCATTATCTAATTAAATTAAAAATTTCCAAACGCAATAATAAATTAGAAGGCAATCCATAGTTTTAATTTAACGTAAGTGCCGATCGGATTTCGTCGATTTTCGACAAAACTACCATATAGGTTTGCACAGTTTAGTGCCATAACTGTTCACATTATCGTAAAATGTTCGTATTGTTTACTCTGACATTTTATAAAAAAAACTTCGATAAGTGCTCGTCATTATGAAGCGGTGTAGATTTTAAAACATACAACCCTGGAATTCAGGTAGAATCGAGTTTACTAGTTTTTTTTAAACTTTTTACTAGTCTAAAAAAATAGATAATCTACATTAATCGTGAATATTTTTAATTCTATGAAAATTTCGTGAGTTTAATTAGGCAATTATTTTTATCTAAATAGCTTAAAGTCGTGACTAAATATTTCTAAATGGACTATCTAAATAACTCCATCCTCTATTATTTTCTTTATATAAGTCTGATAACAAAGCCAAATTAGTTCTTTGGGTCATCATATTAATTAATTTACAGGTAGCTCGCTACTTCCGTGACGTCATAAATAGAACACAATAATGAACACCAACCATAGACTAAAATGTCAAAGACTACAAAACATCAAGCAGAAGAGACAAATGAAAACATTACTTTTTAATTTGATTCAAAAAGCAAAGTAAAATGGTAAGCAAGCGTATAATGTAAAATACATAAAGTTTTAAATGAATAGAAACGAAGTAAGATCCTTCCTTTAGTGCTACACCCACGTCACTCCCTCGTTGAACTGTTCAATGGAATTTAAAAATAGAACACTGGCTTTTTAATTTTGCTTTTAAACGTCCACTGTAGTTAAAGGAATGCGGATAAATGTCACAGTTCAAGACAATACGTTTTTTAATTTTATATTTTCCAGTACAACATAAAGACAGACTGACTTTATAAGAATCGATAGATCTTTTTCTATAGTACTGATGTTTGTTTTAAATGTGAATTTTAAAAATATTTTGGTCGTTGCAATTTTAATTCAACTAATATAATATTTAATATTTTTTTGGAAAAAATAGTTACTTGTATATTCATAAATATTTTAGCTAAAAACGATATTTAGGTGAAAAAAACTAGATTGTTTTGCATAAAAACGGCGACGCATCGAACTTTTAAACACCAACCTTGAATATAAATTGTGGTCATTTAAAAAAACAAAAACAACAGCCTCTTGCCCTCTTCGCTTTAGTTACCTCTTTATACAAATCGACGGTTCCTATGCAAAAAGACATAACTCGGAATTTGAGCAAAAAACATGTACTTTTCGAATTATGCTTATCAAAATTTGAATATGTTGTCTAAATCATAAGATTTTTATTACAATAAAAATAGAAATACCTTTATATCATTAATGTACACTAAAAACGCGCTACGGAATTATTGCATTTTTGTGTTATAACAATGTACGTAGGGGCCGACGAAATATTCGCAAATTTGATCAGAAAATTGTCTCACGGTTACGACTCGGCTTATGCCATTCTATACCAAACCTTCATTTCGCTCATTGCGTAATCTACTTAAAAAGTTAACCGATTTGTATAATAATCGTGATTATGAAATCGATTTTAAGATATCGATATTGAATAAGTTAAAAAGAACTCAAATAACAATACATTTGTTGAGTTAAGTTTTCTCATCCACTGATCTCTGCTAAATGATTGTTCTTTGCTTGAAAATGACTGCTTTTGTTTCGTAACTTTTGATGTTTCTGACAGATTGTATCTCTATTACCTACCAACTGCTCACATCAGCGCTAAAAAAGCGAAAATCAAATACATACAATAGCGCGGCATATAGCCTGTCCATTTATGGAGGTCAGTGCAACAAATCTATCAAAACATGATATTGTGTAAGTTTTTTCAAACAGTACAAAAATAAAATAACATTAAACGAACACATAGAAATAAAGTCCTTCCAATTATTATTTTTCCCAATTCTCATCATCATCATCTTCCTCTTTATCCTACTCCCGTAGTGGCGCAACAGGGTTCTGTCCTCCGCATAACTCTATCATACATCACCTCCGTCATCACTCCCTTCTTGATCATGTCACCTTTCACGCAATCCCATCTCTTTCTAGGTCTACCTCTTCCGGTGTACCTCCACACTCATAACTAATTTTTCTCAATTCTACTAAATAAAATTATTGATTTTCTTACAATTCTCTCATAAAACAAGCCGCGACGAAAACGATGTTTCATTTTCTATCTACGTCATAACCCTCATAAAATAGTTACTGTAAACTTGCAATGACGTCATCTCAATGCATCTGTCACATCGCCGTGTCATTGACCCCGTTGGAATTAATTGCTAGAAAGTGCAGAATTATTCAAATCACACTGCGAGGAACTACGGATTAGAGTACATTAAAAGTTATAGGGGTTAATAATAGTTCAGAGCTCGGATTCAGTTCATCCTTCAAGCTTAAAGAATGGTAGAGATTTTTTATTATAGGGAAAGTGTTTGCTATAGTGGTTTTGTTATGAAAGACACAAAAATAACTCAAATTAGTTAGTAGTTGATGATAAAAGTACATTCTTATGGTGAAAGAATAATAAAAATCTGTTCAGTAGTTTATAATTTATCCAGAACAATCAATATTCTTCATAAAATAAATAAACTGGCATATAAAAGGCTACATAGACCTTGAAAAAACCTTCTTTGTTACTGTGAGTAGATTACTTAATGTTTTGACTCTTTTCGTACAAGGAAATTATGAGAAGGGGGAGTGGATAGCGGGGATGGGATGCATAGGTGCGAGTAATATCCCCTTTCTGTGCGTCCGATCCTCTGTTGACAGGCAACACATCTGCAAATGCGGATGTCTATGGCAGCGTTAGCGATTTTGGCGAATTCCGTTGACCTATTGCTCATTTATTTACAGTTTTAAAAAGTAAATAAAAAAACTTACAACACATAACGTGGATAAGTACCTTAAAATAGTAGGTTCAATTAACTCTATCGTAATAATTTCACGGGTGTCAAGTGTACACGGTTCATTGTTATTTATAGAACACTTCCATCTAGTACGTTTAATGGCTTTCTACGAGGTTAAATACAGTTTTACAAGTACCAATCGAGTTGTTTGTCGCGGTTACGCACAATCTAATCACTCCGGAGCCAATACTTTTCCCTCAAGTCTTTTCAACTTTATTATCTTTTATAGACTGTTAAGAAAGTGTTAAATGGCGAAAAACTTATTGCGGCAAAGACTAGTGATGTGGTTTGTAATGTGGATTGTCTTCGTTGAATACTCTATGATAAATTCATCAAAGGATTCTTTTGTCTATGACGCGATAAAAATCTTTGTTTACTTTTATAAACAGAAGTCGCGAACTCCTGTTTAAAATTACATGAAGAAGGTAAACGTGTTGTTAATTGTGGAAAAAAATAATTGTTTTAAATTGTCGTGATATACATTTTGTTTATAATTGTTTATCAAGTTCTTAGTAAGTAAAGTAGTATTAAATTCGAAGTAATAATGTATTTTACGAGCATGCTTAAGTACAAAATTGCTTATTAACTTAAGTCTTTATTGTACACCCACATGCAACTTCTTTAGGAAACTTGTATATCTATATTTAAAAACAATTTAACTCCCACTTAGTGACTCATTAGTATAGCTCAGAAAATTACTATTTACTTTTGAATTATTAATTACTTTTGAATGGGATTCAGGCTTTGGGATTTGAGGTTAATTTGGCAAACTTATAACAATTTTCTATGACACGATTTTAATCATTATTTTTTAATTTGCTATTAATTATTACAGTACGTCTTGAACCTTTAAGCGGGCGCACACCTTTGTCTAAACTATCGCAAAACTGTTATGCGATTGTCAATTGTTTCGCAGCCCATTCAACTGTTTCGTTGCACAACTAAAATGGATTATTGGCACACCTCCATATAAGCATATAGAAATCAAAGCGAAACTAAGCAGTTGTGCGATAGTTTAGTCAAAGGAGTGTGCGATATGCGTTAGGTTATGTGATTGTGTTACTCGTATATTATATGGATTGTAATGTAAATGATTCAGACATATGAAGTAAGCGTACGTTTTTAATCACAATGACTACATATTTCATATTTATATGATATTTAATTCATCAAGGTGTCACCGTTTGATTTGTGGCTCTTTGTATTGTTAAAATAAAACGTTTGTAGCAAATTTTCTCATGTATATATTTAGAATGAGTTATGTCTTGAATTAAGTTTGTATTATAATTCTATAGGTAAGAAATATTATAAAACACTAGCTGTGTCTCGCGACTTCGTACGCGTGTATTACTAATTTCTTAACCGGTAGAGATAGGAAGATATTTGCGTAAAGGTGATGTGATCCAGAAGGTAGTGACGACTAATATGACGGACGATAAATCGACTGACAGATAATGTGTCACGAAGTTGATGGAATTATTTTAACTAAGTTACGTTTAGAAAATTGAATAATGGATTAAAATATTTGTAGAGATTGTCGTATTGCAACATTCTTTGTCTAAGATTCAACGAGCTCTCGTTTTCATTTCTAAGTTTTAAAAGAACTTAATGTAATATAAAATAATATGAATAAATGTATGCACTAATACACTGGATAGAAAATATTAGCAATAACGTAGTCTATGTTAGACAATGAAACAAATAAAATCCCTTTTATATTCAAATTTACAGGGTAATGATGTTTTTATTATAAAGTTTGTAAGTGTGAACACAGTTGTGTATTAACTATTTGTTATGTTTCGATCAATGGGCTTTTAACTGTAGGTACAGTTGGGGTATCTGGAGATATTCCACTTTGAAAAGTACAGTCGCTTGAACGATTTGTACGCCGACGCGGAAGAATAACCAATATAATTCAGCTCTTAACTATGTCTGTATGAAAAAGGTTGATCAGTCGTACGTGATTGCTTTTTTATCCCGTCGTTCGCGTAACTTCCTGCTAACTTATTGATTGGTAGGGGAGTTTGTCTCGTTGCAAACAAGGTAATTATTGCGTATGTGCAACACCGAGTATTTACGCGACTGTACTTCAATTTGTACAGAAGTTTCAAACTATAGTCGTCATATTATGTTATGTTTTACCGCATTGGTTACGTCTTTTGTTACTTTGAGTTTCCATTGCTCTGACATTGTGTAGAAACATATTGTTATCTCTGTTTTTTCAAAGAGAGTAAAAGGGAGGACAATAATTGTATAATGCATTACCCAAAAATAGACACTGTTTATTTATACACGTGTTTTAACTCTTTCATCATCAACTTGCCCTTATCCCTTACGGAGGGTCGGCACAGTATGTGCAACTCTTCCATATATTTCTATCAGTGTTTTAACTCTTTAATCGCTGATTTAATCGCTGGACAATGTTATATGTTTCATCTATACTAATATTATAAAGAGGAAAGATTTGTATTTTTGTATGTATTGAAATAACTCAAAAACTACTGGGCCGATTTTAAAAATTCTTTCACCGTTAGAAAGGTAATTTATCCGTGAGTAACATAGGCTATATTTTGTTATTTAACGCAGGCGAAGTCGCGAGCAACAGCTAGTCATAAATATTTTCACACTGCGTTCGGTATAAGTAATAATTGTTCAAACTTCGCTTTTCAAATACTTACGCATTTTTCAATAGCCGTTACAAGGGCGGATCCAGCGTTGGCGCCAGCTCACATAATCGTGGTCAGGTCAAGAGCTTGACAAAATATATAAATATATTTTGTCAAGCTTCTGACCAACCAGCTCGGGGGGGTTGTCATGAGGGTCATGAACCCCCCCCCCCTGGATCCGCCGTTGAGCCGTTATTTGTCTAAAATCCGCACCGACTGTCAGTCACGGTATAAAAGAGTTGATGTATGTATGTTTAAACTAAATTGTCTAAAATGTAACGGCAGAAACCCAAGGTGTTGAATATATTTTAAAATTATAAAGTTTTTCATGTAATTTGTCGCCGTTTTTTATTCTGGAAAAATTTGATTGTGTGCGATTCACGATATTTTCATTTATTTTGAGATGATAAAAGAAATGGAATATTTATTTTAAGCTATCTCTTCACTCTACATGAACTGTATAACATCGAGCTTGTTCTAGAATCTAATTTTAAATTAAATTACATAGCACATACATTGCATTGCATTTATTTTGGAGATCAGTTAAAAGTATTTAGTTTTATGTTAAAAAGGTATTTTTTACAATAAATACATATTAATTCATACAAAGCCCATTCAAATACGAAATGAGTATATTAGAGGAAGTTTGAGAGTAGCCCCAGTGGTAGAGAAGGTAAAGAGTAAAAGGTTAGCATGGTATGGGCATGTTATGAGGAGGGATGAATCGCATGTAACAAGGAGAACGTTAGTTATGAGTGTGGAAGGGTACGCAGGTAGAGGTAGACCTAGAAAGAGATGGATGGATTGCGTGAAAGGTGACGTGATCAAAAAGGGAGTGATTTTTTTTTTGAAGAACCTGTTGCGCTGACCCTACGGGAGTAGGATAAGGAGGAGGATGATGATGATGACAAAGCCCATTCAAACAATTAAAAAGAGACAAAACATCAGATGAATATGTCTATGGAGCCCGACATTATTGCCCACTGTGCAACATCCACGTAAAAAAATCCTTAATATTGAAATTCTTAAATATAGTGAAAACTCAAGTTCGAATCACACTCGCTATAACATTTATTTCTTTTTTAATTACAAATTTATTCTGTCACATTTTTATGTTATCCTATTCTAGATTTATCAAATAAAAATTTTAATAGAATATCTAGTACACTAAACTAGTACATTAAGTACAGAAACCTTCACAGAACAAACGATATTCAGAAAATGCTTGTACCAGAATAAACTTACTTTTAAAAGTACAAATTCAATCAACTACAAGTAACTTCTATAAGAATGTACTCTCCCGTAACTTGTATCAATTCTATTTCAATTGTCAGGATGAGGCGGTGCATTGTCCCTCATTGCTCAATCATCTATACAGGGACCATGAAATCTTTTTATTATACTCACATTTTATACCTGACTAGCTGTTACCGTGCGGCTTCATCCGCATGTAATTATGAAAATTCTATTTGATTGTTAACATTTGTCAAATTATCAATTGCAAATGTCAAAATGACATGACATGATGAAAGCATTGCAATCTTACTTCCTTGCTGTTGGCAGCTTGTAGCTTATGGTCCCTTTCCCACATTAGGTTTTTTATCCAATTTATTTACCCCCTAAGTTTAATAGCGTGAAAATATATAGCCTAAAGCGTGACGTAAGTGTAGCGCTTTTTATTAAAGAAAGAATTATTAAAAAATATACTGTGATTGCTGACATCTTACGCCACAAAGTAAGGTGTGTTTACGCTTTATTATATTAGTATAGACTAGCTACCGGCCCCGGCTTCCCACGGGTCCAATGCAGATCGTAATATACTACACTATAGTATACATATAAACCTACTTTTTATCATTCTATCTATTAAAAAAAACTGCTTCAAAATAGAGCGAAGTGGAGGAAATTAATAAAGAAAGTTAACCCGACTACCATGTGGAATACAAGCTAGGAAAAGAGAGGTTTTTAATGACTAAAGAAGACTTTAGTGTAGATTTCTCGTACTAAATGTATAGTGAAGTTAAACTGAACTCTCAAGTAATGCAGTTAATAAAAATGCTTTTGTCTTCCAGACGAACGTTTATAAATGTATGCATGAGAATCACTATAAATGCATACCTTGCATGGAATAAAGAATTTTCTAAATGACATTTCATGCATTATTCTCAATATAATATTAAAAAACAAAAATACCAAGCGCAAACACGAATTCCATCTGACGAAAATAACCGTAGAACTCCACTACCGTGACACTTGTACACTTGTACGTCTATACTATTTTTTTAAAAAGGAAAGATTTGTGTTTTTGTATATAACGAATAAACTCAAAAACTACTGGGCCTATCTTAAAAATTCTTTTACCGTTAGAAAGCTACTTCATCGATGTATAACGTACTAGCTGTTTCTCGCGACTCCGCCCGCGTGAAATTAAAAAATAGCCTATGTTACTCACGGATAAATTACCTTTCTAACAGTGAAAGAATTTTTAAAATCGGCCCAGTAGTTTTTGAGTTATTTCAATACATACAAAAATACAAATCTTTCCTCTTTATAATATTAGTATAGATATAGATAATAGATAACATAAACTATATTAAATATTACTATTTTGTTTTTAATTCCGCGCACACGAAGTCGCGAGCAAAAACCAATAACATATGTTGTCACCCCTTCCATTATCTTTGAAAAAATAGAAAGATTGCGACCCGAAAAACATGTGAACGAAGTCGTAGGCCAGCTTGTATGTAATGCTTGTAGTTACTACAGTGAAAATCTACGATAAAGCACGTATGTACCGCATCAGTACAAAATAGAAGGCGAAAACATTCTATTACTTTCGTTGGCAAAACTACGCCAAACTCAATTTTCGCTGCCAGAAATATTGGGATAGGAATCTGTCGAGACTTTACTATTTATCTAGTGTATGATAAGTTTGTACGTCTAAAACGGAGAATATGTTACTAATGAAGTCCGACTTGTTTTATATATTTGTTACATTTTGCAGGCGACTCCATCCGCGTGATATTTAAAAAAAAACGAAAGTAGCCTATGTGTTCTTTCACACTATCCACTGCATCTATGGCAAATTCCATGGAGATCAAGAGATCATCACATCAAGATTCTCATAACAACCAACTAGCAACTTACACCAACAAGTAATGAATAAAATCACTACTTCAAATGTCTTTAATCTATACTAATATAAAAAAGCGTAAACACACACTTCTTTGTTGCCTAAGATGTCAGCAATTATAGCATATTTTTGAATAATTCTTCCTTTAATAAAAAGCCCTACACATACATCACGCTTTAGGCTACATATTTTTACGCTATTAAACTTAGGGGTAAATATTTTGGATAAAAACCCTAATGTGGGAAAGAGACCATAAGTTGCTGCCAACATCAAGGAAGCAAGATTGCCATGGTTTGTCATCATGTCTTGTCATCTTGACATTTGCAATTGATAATTTGAAAAATGTAGGTAAACAATAAAATAAAGTTTTTATAATTTCACTCGGATGAAGCCACAAGAGAACAAATAGTCCGTAATATAGACAGTCATCTCTGTTGAGTACTTCGAAACAATTACCAATTATTATAAAAAGTGGGTTAACGATCGATTCAAAGTGGCATCGATGTTAAAAAATCGATTCTCAACAACGCGAAATCGATATTACATATCGATTATTTCTTCTGGTTAGTGACTGCGTTTCTTAACTAAAGTAATCGATTCAAGGTCCATAGGCATCTTTAAAATCGAGTTATATTTTTCAATGTCAATTGACTTAGAATTTAAATATTATAGATAAATAATTTATGTTTCGTGTTTTATTTAAATAAAGTCGGCATAAAATGCAAATATTATTTTGTTAAGGAATTCTGTCAAAAACTTTGTTAACCTTACAATTTTTTTTATGAATTCGCTTTTTGTTATTAAAGTAACTTTGTGTACTTTGGTTTTTCTATCAAAACTTTTTTGTATTATAAGGTGGCAAGCGAGCGACTGCCGCCTATAGGCAGTATCAATTGCAGTTTAGCTGCCTACCATGGACATCGTTAAGGCCAAGGTTGCAGACTAAAGCGTCGAATGTTGTACAAAAATTAATTCAGAAATTTTCTCCAATTCCTACAGACCAGTGTAGATATCTCAAAAAATCAGTTTTTGGGTAAAACATTCTCTTTGAAAAAATAATCTTTCATTAGATTTTACCATCCGCTGGCGACGCACGCGTCCTCTCCTTCGCCAAATCTACTCATTGCAATCATTTCCTAACAGAAGGATGAGGAGGGAACATTGACTAAAATTAGGCCTCCAGCTTCGAATACATATAAAGTAAACAATTAGTAATAGAGTTACGTTATCTCTAGTGTAGATAGTTTCTGCATTTAGTGGCATCCCCCTCTCTCTTAATTAACGTCTCTGAGTGCGCTATTTATAACTTAAAAAAATGAAATCCTTTATTTCTTAAAATCATAGTCACCCTACACCAAGCATTAGGGGGTCATTTGTCTTAATATAATTGTAGATGCACGAGGGGTCCGTGTTTTTATTGTCCGCAGAGTGACTTTATTGTTGCTATTAGGTAGAAAACTGGCGAATGATAGCCATAGAGTAGACAGGTAAGATGTTCCAGATTGTTTATTGACTGCTAATTGATTTCTCGCGGACGTTTATTTCGATATATTCCGGTCAAGAGATTTACTGATAATGTTTTAGATGTACCATTATTTCAGCTAACAAATTACGAATCGCGATTTTAAAAAAAATGTTTAATGACTATTTTTATATCAGAAATACGTATTTGAGTAATATTGATTAACAAATATTGACTCAACGGTCAACTGTATTCAGTATCTTGAGTGCTTTGTATTAAATGCTCAACCTAGAAATATTCTTGCATGACTATTGTTTTGCATTTAGTAAAATAACTAGCTTTCGCCCGCAACTCCGAGTGGAATTAAAAAAAATAAGTAGTATGTGTTCTTTCAGACTATCCGACAAATATAGAATGCCAAAAATTCACCGATATTCGTTCAGCAGTTTAGGCTACAAACATCCATCCATCTAAATTGTCGCATATATCATACTAATATTATAAATGTGAAAGTTTAGATGGATGGATGTTTGTTAGAGTTTGTAGCTTAAACGGCTGAAGCGATTTCGATGAAATTTGATATAGATGTAGAAGATAGACTGGAAGAACTCATAGGCTACTCACTTTTGTTATTTTTTTCTCCACGCGGACGAAGTCGCGGCCGAAAGTTAGTAATATTAATAAGAAGTAAAATAATCAGATTTTGTACATCAATTGTTTTTTAAATATTACACAATTTTGCTATCGTTTTTTTCTTAATCACTGTAAAATTTATTCTCCATACATTATCTATTGTAACTTCAAAAGACATATCGCTTACAATGATAAGAAACCTGCTCTGAGATATGATTTATTTTCTGGCATTAATTCAAATTTTTCAAAGAGAAATGATAAAGAAATTTTACGCCGATGTAATTTATTAGTAAAG
Organism: Papilio memnon; assembly: GCA_003118335.3. Taxonomy (NCBI): domain Eukaryota; kingdom Metazoa; phylum Arthropoda; class Insecta; order Lepidoptera; family Papilionidae; genus Papilio; species Papilio memnon. Next base: position 4,495,216 of record LD688956.1, read on the forward strand.
AAATCGTTTGATGTAATTTCTGATTAAACTTTGATAATCTGCATGGAATTATTTCATCAGTTTGTGAATTTCCACTATAAAACTCAATATAAATTACATGCAATGTAATAAACACAGCCACTTTCACATACACACAAATAATACAGGCATCCTTAACATAGTTTTAAAAATAATACAGACTAGCTGTCCCCTTGCGGCTTCATTCGCGTGAAATTATAAAAAAATTATTTAATTGTTTACATTTGTCAAATTAATTGATAATTTCAAAATGACATGACATGACAAACCATGGCAATCTTGCTTCCTTGATGTTGGCAGCAACTTATGGTCTCTTTCCTACATTAGGGTTTTTATCCAAAATATTTACGCCCTAAGTTTAATGGCGTGAAAATATATAGGCTAAAGCGTGGTGTAGGTGTAGGGCTTTTTATTAAAAAAAGAATTATTCAAAAATATGTTGTAATTGCTGACATCTTAGGCAACAAAGAAGTGTGTGTTTACGCTTTATTATATTAGTATAGATAAAAATGTTATTGTTTTGTAAGTGCTTCGACAGTGAAAACTCACGCTTGATTGAAAAATATCTGAAATAAAATTAAATTTCGTCATTTATACGAATTCTATTTTCCATGACGAAACGTATTAACAAAATGTCGTAAATTGAACAAAAAAATGGGACCAACCTGCAGGCACTACCTTTCGGATAAGAAAAGAATTTTCAAAATCGGTCCACTAGGGCCGGAGATAACGCGTAACACACATAAAAAAAAACAAATAGACGAATTGAGTACCTCCTTCTTTTAGAAAGTCGGTCAAAAATAATAACTAATTAATGTTATTTTTACACTGCAATACAAAGTAAAGGGAAACAAATAAACCCGTAAATTTTTAACCTTGCTCAAATAGATACTACTTAGCTTAAAAACAAAACCTGCGGTTTTTCTTACCGACAAAGACTAGAATATTCCACGTACAGGAAAATATCAGATGTTTTAAGCCCTTTTTCACTTATCACTCTTAACTTAAAGCTATTTAAAAGTATAGCTGGCTAATAATTATAAAGAAAAATTTAAAATGTGTTAACTTACTTTGTAAAATTTATCAGCATTGAAGTATTAATACAAAGTGCACGTCACCACATTAAGCACACCAAAAATACTATTTTTAATTTTACTTCACTTTATATTGAAATTTTAATATCGTAAATTTTAGCGCGGGAAACTTTGCTAGCGAGCGACACAGACCACAAAGACATCCGTACTCGGCGCGTGCTGCGCGGCAACTGGCAGGCGAGAAGTTTTTTCACCAAGGAGTTTTCATTATTTTGATCACGCGTCAGAGGGCGGGAAAGCCGCGTTCGAATTATGAATGTTGTACGCATTTTGTCTATGTCGGTATCTCAAACACGGAGTACTTAATTTAAAAAGGGTTCAACGACTTACATAAACGTCTTCAATCTTTAAGTAAAACTGATAAAAATTAAGGTAATATTGAACTTTTTACTCTTCAGTAGTTAGAGCAAAATAGTTACTCAAGTAGTCCTTTAGCGAGGGGACAAATCATTAGTAATTGAAATATTTTTAAGTGTAAGCTTGAGAAAGTCCGAGAATAAATTGTTCTTCTTATAAACTTCTTATATACTACCAGAATAAATTGTTCTTCTTATAAACTTCGTCAGCTTGGAATTTTAAAAAAAAATAGTCGTCTAGAACATTCCCGCGTGAATCTACTTTTTACCAGCTACCTTCCAGCCAAAGTCCCGTCCAAATCGGTCCACCCGTTCCAGAGATAGCGGTCCGGTCGCCAATTTGACAGCGCGGATTTTTTTTAAAAAAAAGTAGCCTATAATATGTCAGCTACCCTTCAGTGTAAGTCCGGTCGAAATCGGCCTAGCCGTTTCGGAGATTACCCAGAACAAACGCGGCTTGCGGACAAACAGACAGACGGACAAAATTTTTTTTAATGCGATTTTCGTTATCAGCAACGCAAATACACCATCTTCCCGAAAACTGGAATTTTTCCTTTGATATTACAAACAAACACTCCAATTTTATTATATGTATAGATATTTTCAATAAAAACATTGTTTTACCTAACATATTTTATCAAAATGTACATACATTTTATTCCAAATATGCAAAGACCATAAGCCGAGCCTACGGTTTTTGTTTCTCTCACTGGTTAAGTTAATGAATATTTTATCACAATGTTCCAACCGTTAAAATAACCAGCTCATTTATATTTTCATCTAGTACGGTGAGATTAATTTATGGTTTTAAACTGTACGTGTGTTTTAAAATAACGGTAACTGAGGACGTTGTCATAGTGTGGAATGAAATAATAATAAAAAAAAAAAACGGCATTCGTTTTTTTTATTAGTTAGCACACAATTCAGATTAGAATTAGCCAGCTGCATACGCTTAGTTCTTACTGGACGTGCGTGTGCAGGTAAAACTTTAACTGAACAGTTTAAATTAACTTATTAAAACTTTCGTGAGACATTATACTATATGAGTTATAACACGGCTAAACTCACGTGA
>LD688956.1:4639498-4653428 GCA_003118335.3 Papilio memnon
ACCCTTTTCTCATAAGGAAAGGATTGGATGGGAAAGTGGATTTGACGGTGGAGCAGACGCATAGGAAGGGGCAACATCCTCTTACCGGCGTCTCCTCCCCCGTCGATTTAGGGCAACGCATCTGCGATTGCGGATGTCTATGGGCAGAGGTCGCTTCGCCATTTCGGCGGTTTTAGGTGGCCGCATGCTCGTTTGCAACCTTATTGTATAAAAAAAAAGAATATTTCGTATCATTTTGACATACATTTTTTATTTACCACATTTCAAAGATACAAACATGGGTAGCGACCTATTAAATTATAGACATTTAATGGTAATTTTAACTACCCGTACGTTTTAGTGGTCGTATGTTTAGACGCCAAGTTTGTTAAAGCAAAATCTAACGATTAAGGGCATCTATGAAAACTTTAGGGGCTTTTTAATGAAATAAAATATATGAAGAAAATGAAACTGTTCCTGTCCTTTATCTACATTTAACGTCTTTCTATAAATTACGTCATAACTTGTAGATCTTGGGAGATATAAAATTAGAGTCAAAGAGGTTTTATTAGCAATAAAAAGATTTAAAGGTCGCTTTTAGATAAATATCTTTATACCTACGGGAAATTAAAAAAATAAATGTCAATTAATCAATTGCTGTCAATTGATTATTCAAATAATTTAATGAAAATATTAATTATTTAAAGGAAAATGCACAAAGAATGCACCCAGTGAATACCGATAAAATAAGCTTATTGTGGTGAAGTTATTTTAATGAAACAATAAAGTGTTTTAACCGGATTTAATAATGGTAGAGTCCTCATTTTAGACTTCTTCCCCTTTCCAACCTCTTTTATAAGGAAAGGACGGAAAGAAGTAGATCTGACGGAGGTGGGAACATAGGAAAGGAAAATATCCACGTTCAATGCGTCCCCTTCTCTGTCGATTGAAAGGTAGGCATCTGACTTTGTGAATATTTATAGGTAATGGCACTTTGCTATTTTGGCGAATTTATTTACCACCTTATATAAAAAAGCCTTCGTTTTTGTGTTTCGAAATATCGCTTCTAATATTCACTATCGATTAAGACGTAAGTGTGACTGTTAGGAGTGGCGAGAATGTCGTCTAAAGTTGTCTGATACTTTGATATGCTTCTAAGAGGTGGCAATAGAAGTTGAGGCAAGATATCCTAGAGATCTGTGGTTATCTGATACCTTTCTGTTTACAGAGGATGAGAAGACCGCGTCAGCATCGCTGGCTGACTGTGTCGGTGTTCTTTATTGCCTACTCCATCTTCCAAGCTGTGCTGAGCGCCTCCACGTCGCCTTTGATAGATAAATTGACGACCTCCGGTGAAGATTCTCTGCCAGCTAGCCTCGAACCAAGCTCTAAAGGAACTACAAAAGGTAAACATTTTAGTAAACCAGTAAACCTGATGGATACTCCGGGAAATGATAGATTGGGTTAGCATGCTAGAATGCTTAGCTATGCATATAAAGAAATTGAAGTTTTTGTATGTAATATCGAAAATAAAAATCAGGATTTCGCAAAAATTACCAAAAATCGCATTAAAAAAAATGTCCGTCCGCAAGCAGCGTTTGTTTCTAGTAATCTCCGAAACGGATAAACCGATTTTAACGGGACTTTGAAGGGAATGTAGCTGATATACGCGGGAATGTTAAGAACGCCAATTTTTTTTAAAATTCCGCACTGACGAAGTTTGTGGGCGACAGCTCCTCTTGAAAAATATCTGAAAATCATTATGTAAGACAAAACAAATGCGCAGTACCAGAAGAACAGCAGCATAAACTTTTATATGCTTATTTCACACTGAATACGTTTTCAGAGACTATTGTTTCGTCCCCCCTACCGGTGACCGGTACAGAAGACGAAGATAGCAGTGAGATACCACCAGAGGGCGGTAAGAAGGGACTCAAAGGAATAGAGGAAGAAGAGGGAGAAAAGAAGAAACAGAAAGATGATGGTTACGTTAAAACAAATGTAAGTACTTTTTACATGTTTTTTTGAAAGGATTTAAAAAGAAAAATTGTTGACTGACATGATCACGACTTTTTATTTAAACAAAATGTTAAACACAATATTACTTGATCTTTTTCGTTCATAATTTGATGCGAAACATATGTTCTGTGCCTGAATACTCCTGTATTGTTTTGTTATGAGATGTGGTGAATCGCATGTAACAAGAACGACGTTAGTTATGAATGTGGAGGGGTACATCGGTAGAGGTAGACCTAGAAAGAGATGGATGGATTGCGTGAAAAGTGACATGATCAAGAAGGGAGTGATGACTGAGATGACGGATGACAGAGTTATTTGAAGGACGAAAACCCGGTGCGCCGACCCTACGGGAGTAGGATAAGGAGGAGGAGATGATGATGATGATGTTTTATGGCAGAATTGAATCTTGTAACTCATAAAATCATACTGTCAACGTTTGTTCTTTATCTTCAGGATGAAGATGCGATCCCTACAGTTCATCCATTGAGGAATTGTACACCCCCCGCTATTGAACAGGTAAATAGTATGCAAATGAAATTTTATTACTACTTCAAACTTCACTTTTGACAATGTTCAAAACAAACGTGATAATTCTGACGTTTCTAGCTCTTTTCTACTTGTGATTTTAATAAGACAACCGCAGCTTATTTTTCTTATTTGATATTCCAGTTTCCTCAACCTCTGATGGGTCAGATAGCGCGTAAGCACGGCGGCCTTATTCTGCACATCCTGGTAGCTGTGTTCACCTTCATCGGCCTCGCTATCGTCTGTGATGAATACTTTGTCTGCAGCTTGGATAGGATCTGTGAAGGTTTGATTAACATTATTATACAAATTACTAAGGTCCTTTGTACACAAGGTAATGTAAATCGTTGAAACCAGTATAGACCTCCAAGGATCTTTGGCATCTTTTTGACAATGACAGGGGGGCGCCTGCTAGAGTTTAGAGATGCCAGTAAGCAAAAAATTCCTTACTTTCAAAATTCTCCCATGTTGAAAACAAAACTGATTTGAGCTGAGTTAAGTTGAGTACCCTTAGTAAATGCTTACAATTTAAATTGATACATATAAACTGTAAACTTTAGTTCAAAAAAACATTTCAGAACTGAAGCTCGCACCTGATGTAGCTGGTGCAACTTTCATGGCTGCCGGAAGCTCCGCTCCTGAACTTGCTACTGTTGTTATTGGAGTGTTCTGCGCACAGGATGATATTGGTATGCAATGTCGTTCATTTATTACATACGAGCTGTTCCCGTGCGGCTTCATCTGCATGAAATTATAAAAACTTTATTTTATTGTTGTTTACAATTGTAAATGTCAAAATTCAAATGCACAAATGACAACGAAGGCCTTTGACATTGGGTAACAATTACCTTTACTATGGCAACCTTTCTTTATTGATGTCGGCTTGTAGTTTTTGTCCCTTTCCCGCATGACGCTTTTATCGAAATTATTTATTCCCTAAGTTTAATAGCGTGAAAATAAGTACCCTAAGGCATGCATGTAGGGGTTTTTATTAAAAATATTTTTTCAATAATATGCTGCGATTGCTAACATCCTACGTAACTAAGTAGTGTGTGTTTACGCTTTATTATATTAGTATAGGTTTTTTATTTCATTTATCTATCCACTACTGAGCATAGTTCTTTTAAGCCAGTGTTCCAGCAGTGATATTCTTTTTGCAGGCGTGTCCGGTGTGATCGGGTCAGCCGTGTTCAACATAATGTTCGTGATCTCTGTGTGCGCGCTGTGCGCGGGCACGGTCAGCCACCTCAACTGGTGGCCGCTCTGCCGCGACTGCTTCTTCTATGCCATCTCTATACTTGTTATGCTCTGTACCATCGCCAATAAATACGTCTCCTGGTGAGTTGTATTGTGTGAAGAAAGTCCACATTCTGGATCTGGACTTATAAAACTCGTAGATCTAAATAACGTGTGCTACGACACTATTTATATCCCCAAAACCACATGTCAATGTGTATTTAAATTAATTGCCAATAGGTGTAATTAAATAATATTACATTTCGTATAGTAAGTACCTTTTAGAGAAAGTACCGGTGAAAAAATTTTGTTCACTATGCTTGGTCTATATATTTTTCAAATGTCTTTGTATAACAGCTACAAACGTAGCGATCGTAGACTGTTCTACGAAGACGTCTACGAGAATGTGTTGTTACTAGGCCAGAGGCTCTGTTCATGTTGATAATGTACGGCGTGTACTGCATCGCGCTGCGCTTCAACACGGAGCTGGAGCGCTGGGCGCTGACCTTGCCGCTGCCCTTCAAACTGCCCACTCGCGAGGAGCAGGCCGCACTCGTCACTTACAGGTTATTTCTCATATTCTTCATCTATACTTATATAATTAAGCGTAAACACACTACTTCGTGGCGTATGATGTTAGCAATCACAGTATATTTTTGAATAATTCTTGAAAAAGCCATACACTTACGCTTTAGGCGTACTTTCACGCTATTGAACTTAGGGATATATAAATTGGAAAACCCTCATGCGGAAAAGGGACAAAAACTACAAGCTGACAACATCAAGGAAGCAAGGTTGCTGGTAACGGAATTGTTATCCAATGTCAAAGGCCTTCGTTGTCATTTGTGCATTTGAATATAGACATTTACAATTGAGAATTTGACAAATGTAAACAATAAAATAAAAATTTTATAATTTCATGCGGAAGAAGCCGTAGGAACTGGAATAACTCGTTTTTCATAAAATAGTGGAGCCAGGATATTTGTGAGGGGACTGTACATACATTTAACATAGGTACAGTCGCGTTCGATAGCAAATGTTAGAATGTTGTTACAATCTATGAATAAAAAGCGAAGGCCTATACACACTTAGATATATTTACAAGAGTGCTTTGTCTATAGAAGTGCGGGCGGGCAGCCCCCGGCCGCGGCCGCCAACGCAGAGGAACAGTACACGCAGATGGAGGGACAGACCAAGGAAACTCCTCTAGAACCCACCGGTAGGTCTGCTGCCAACTATTTAGTCTGTGGCAATCGACCTGATATTCCAAAACTTTTTCTACTTGATGTTACATTTCTTGAACTTATAACCCACTAGCTTTCTCCCGCGACTCCGTCTGCGTCGAATAAAATAAAATAAAAATAAGCGTATGTGCTCTTCCAGATTATCCTCTACATCTATACCAAATTTCATCGAAATCCGTTACGCCGTTTAGGCTACAAACTCTAACAAACATACATCCATCCCTTAACCTTTCCATTTATAACATACTAACTTTCGCCCGCGACTCTGTCGTGAAAACAAAAGTGAGTAGCCTATCTGTTCTTCCAGACTATCCTATACATCTATGCCAAATTTCATCCAGATCCGTTCAGCCGTTTAAGCTAAAAACTCTAACAAACATCCATCCATCAGAACTTTCGCATTTATTCTTTAGTATGAAATGTATAGCTGAGCGAGGACCCAAACCGGTCAGCATTGCAATACACATTTTAATATTTCGTTTGTCCTTTAATTACGTGTTTATTATTGCTTATTTAATGATAATACTTTGTTTTTTTTCTTCTCTTTTATAATTCCTAATTATGTTGTAGTGTTGTTGAGATTAAATGTTTTTTTATTTTTAAATGTGATTGACTTTATTTCTAACCATCGAGCGTATTCGTCGAATCTTCTCTCCAGTTCACCTGGACTACTTTAGCAATCCCTGTTGTAGAAATGTGATGATGATGATCACATTTAATTAACATCTTAAGATATCCTTGACTAGAATAGCCTCTATGGCAACTAGAGTGTTTATGGTTCTTAGGACATTCGTTAGAACGGGTTGTTTACCACGATTGGGTTGTTATTTGTGAAAAGTCACGACAGTTTAAAGTTGGTTTTTCTTGTGTTTATAGTCTTTTGTCTTTTACTCCTTCAGCCTATAATCCGGATGGTGCTTATGACAACGCGGCCTACAACGCCGAGCCTATCCCCGTGTGGGACCCCAACGCGGCCTGGGACCCCAACCAAGCCTGGGATTCTACCGTATGTTAACATTTGTATCATTATTTAGACAAATAAAATCTATTACGAGTATGTATTTTTCAGGATATAATTTTTAATCAGTGTTTTTGTTAAATGTGTTTATCTATACTAATATAATAAAGCGTAAACACAAACTTCTTTGTTGCCTAAGATGTCAGCAATTACAGCATATTTTGAACAATCCTTTTTTTAATAAAAAGCCCTACACTTACATCACGTTATATATTTTCACGCTATTAAACTTAGGGGTAAATAAATTGGAAATGTGGGGTAAAGGGAACATACGCTACAAGCTGCTAACATCAAGGAAGCAAGATTTCCATGGTTTGTTATCATGTCATGTCATTTTGACATTTGCAATTGATAATTTGACAAATGTAAACAATGAAATAAAGTTTTTATAATTACACGCGGATGAAGCCGCACGGGAACAGCTAGTATTGATTTAAAATGAAGGATGACCATGAATAGGTTCTAATGATGGGTTTAATCACGGTTGTGTTTTTAATTTTATACAACTCTAAATAACTTAAGGTATCGCATAATGATGGTAAAATCGAAGCACATTTTATTTTCTTTTAAAGTAAATTGTCGATATTAATATAATAAAGAGGATAGATTTGTATTTTTGGATTTTTACATGTATTGAAATAACTCAAAAACTACTGGGCCGATTTTAAATATTATTGCACCATTAAGAGTAACATAGGCCATGTTTTAATTTACATTTTATTCCGTGTTACTTCGTCCGCGAAGTCGCGGGCAATAACTATTTGGATATAACAAGATAAAAAGATATACGACAAGGATAAAGATTTCTATTCTTAATGTATTATGTATTTTATAAGGTTATGAAATTTATTAAAAGTATTTAAGCATTTAAAGTTGATATTTTCTAGACGCAAGGAGCGCCCGCGCAGCCCGGCTGGCGACCTGACGTTCAACAGACTCAGGCACAGGCGCAGACGCCGACGCAACCCCAAGAGAACCAGCCACAGCAACCTACGCTGGTAAACAATTTTCACATTAATTCAAGCACATATTTTTAGAAAACAAAAGGTATCAACGTAATTCTATCTCGATACTCAGTCTACGGATCACCGCCAGGATTGGCGTGCTTGTCCTTAATACTAATTGACATTGACAGATATCAGGGATGGACATGTAACGTCAAATGATCTAGTGTTGTGCCACCACACCGGCACGATATGGATTTTCTTGTTAGCAACAGATACTAGTTTCAACAAATATACATGCAGTTTCTAAATACTAAATGCCTATGATCAATTGTGTGCGTCATTTGGTTGGTAAGAAGAGAATGTTGCTTAAGTTTCTAACATAGTTGACTACATAGATTAGTACAGTGGTCAACGTAGAAAGGACCAAATTAACAATATCTTGACGTACATTCTGTTCTTATATTAGACTGTTAATTGATAATGAGACTTCTTCCAAAGTTTTAAGGTATAATTTGTATTGCAGCCGATCGCGCCTGCCATGCCCGCTTACTACAAGGCCAAGGAGTATAACCCGGAGACCGCAGTGGACCCGCTCGTTAAACCAGTTGGTGCAAGTGAGTTTTATACGTGATTTGTCCGAGATTACGTCTAAGCGGAATTTAAAAAAAAACTTAATTAGTCTATGTGGTCTTCTAGACTATTCTATCTAAACTAAATTTCAGCTAGATCCGTTTAACTGTTTTAGAGATATAATAAATATTCTTTAATAAGGATTGAAAATTATTTTTTTATCCGTAAGGTAGTGCTAGCAGGTGGTCCCATTTTTTGTTTATTTTTTGGAGTCAAAGACTACGGCGTAGTTATATGATTATATTTTAAATGTGAAAGACTTACAAACTGTCATCCCGTCATCCCGTCATGTATTGGAAAACTCTTTTGTATTCATTTTGATCAATACTTTTAAAACGAAAAGTGTCAATCGACTCTAATTCAAAATATTACAGAAACTTGAGATTGTGTTTGTTAACCAACTTCTTAAAACAAGGAGGTTATTTCGTATATACGAGTTCGTCTATACAAGTTCGTCTATAAACCTTTTTGTCATTTGTATACATTGCTGTGTTATTGAAGGCGAATAGTATGATTATATTTTGGTTAGTAAGATGACATTTCTTCTGATATCCAGACAAGCTGCAGCTGGCTTGTTGGTACGTGGCGTTCCCCATCCACTGGTCGTGTCGGCGCACGATGCCGGACTGCCGCGGCCGCTGGTATCCCATCACCTTTGTCATCTCCATGCTCTGGATCTCCTTCTACTCCTACTTCATGGTCTGGATGATCACCATCATCGGTTAGTACAAAGAGTAAAAAATATATAGAGGAGGCAGTTTTATTACTTGTCAATAGAAGAACACGAGGTGGCACTAAACTTGACAACTGATGTGGTACCTTTCAGAGAAAGTACCGGTGAAAAAATGTTCGCTATAATGTTATTCGCTTAAATTTTTTTTAAATGTCTTTGGTTACTTAATTATCAACTGATTGATTGCAGTTTTAGGTATTTTTCATTTTGTTTTTAATAGTAACAGAGGTTTCTCGCACTATTTCATAAGCGGTTTAAATAATTGACTTCGTATGTCCTCAGGGTACACGTTGGGAATCCCTGACACAGTGATGGGGCTGACGTTCGTGGCGGCGGGCGTCTCCGTACCTGACGCTCTTTCCTCCCTGGCTGTCATCAAGGAAGGGTAAATTTAAGCAACAATCTATACTAATATTTATCATCTCCCCCTACCTGATCATACTCCCTTAGGGTTGGCGCACAGAGTTTCGTCCTCCAAATAACTCTATGGTCCGTCATCTCATATTATAAAGGAGAAAGATTTGTATTTTTCGATTTTAGTATTGAAATAACTCAAAAACTACCTGGCCGATTTCAATAATTCGTTCACCATTAAAACCTAAGTTATCAATGAGTAACATAGGCTATGTTTTTTATTTTTTTTTCAATTTCACGCGGACGAAGTCGCGAGCAACAGCTACTAATTAAATAAGATCTTTGCCTCCTCGTTGAGAAGTACTCGTACATTGAACAGTAAATTTTATTGTTGTAACAGAAATTTAAACTTTATCGAACTAAAGTACAGAGTTAAAAATACGAGTATAGCGTTATTTATACTGTTACTGGTCGTATTTATGAAATAAAGAAATCGATGTAAAAAAATGTCCCACAAAAAACATTTTTTGTAATATTATTACTCCAGGTACGGCGACATGGCGGTCTCTAACGCGGTGGGGTCCAACGTGTTCGACATCCTGGTCTGCCTTGGTCTGCCTTGGTTCATACAAACCGCCATCATACACCCCGGCAGCCACGTCAATGTTATCAGCAAAGGTTAGTAGCGTATACTTTGTGTTACATAGATTTATGTAGTTTAATTTATACTAGACACAGGTTACTTAATCTTCACTTACATTTAAAATAATACTTCCGTGAAAAATTATTCTTGATATCGCAGACCAGTTTGGCCCGTTCTCTCTATAATTACTCTATGACATTGAAATTCTTAGATCGGGCGCACACCTATGAATAAACAATCGCACAACTGTTGTGCGATTGTCGATGGTTTCATAGCCAATTCAACTGTTTAATTGAACAACTAAAAATTGAGTAGTGTGCGCACCTCCAAATAAGCTCATAGGAATCAAAGCGAGAATAAACAGTTGCGTGATAGTTTAGTTTTGGTGTACTCGCTCTAAGGATACACGGTATTGCGTTAAGGAAATATACTTATTTGTATTTTGTGATTTTCCAGGTCTGATCTACTCCACGCTGTCCCTGTTCTCAACGGTAATCTTCCTGGTAGTAGCGACGCACGCTAACGGCTGGAAACTCGACCGTAAGTACGGCGTGGTGCTGATGATTTGGTACCTGCTCTTCATAACCCTCGCCAGCCTCTACGAGCTGAATGTCTTTGGCAACTTCCATCAGCCAGATTGCGAATCTGCGTATTAATTTGTCTATGGGTTTATTGTTCGAAAATGACTCCTCAATGTTTTATACTCTTTGACAAACAAAGAGTATGTAACCGATTTGACAAAGAGTATGTAGTCATTTTTGATTTTCAAATGTTTGTTGGTTAAATAGAATAGAAATAATATTAGCATTTATTTTATGTTCGCCAATAAATTAAGCTTTCAATGTATAATAATGATCTCATCAAAAATATTAAACGATATGTGTTTGTAAGTAGATGTTACGGTATGAGTATAAGTTGGACTATTTTTATGTAAATCTTATTTGATTTTCCGAATAACGAGCGCGCTACAACATACTGGCCACAAAAAACTAAAATACATGTAACGGTCTAATACATCTTATGAATTATAAGACATCGATATTGAAATAAAATCTATAAAAAAAACTAACATACAGAAGGAACCCAAATAAATATTCAAAGTTATTTATGTTTTTCTTCATTTAAAAATTAAATTTACAATGAGACATTATTTTTCTATAATAAACGAATTTGATTTTTTATTATTTTTTTATATTGATATGTATGGTCAAAAATCTACATTGTCATTTATTTTTTTATTGTAACCTCTATTTCCACACGATCGTGGCCTATCCACGCACAAATTAAAAACAAACAGCATTAAAATTTATTTTACTGGTAATAGGGTTATCAATCGTAAAACATCGAGATCCACGAATTAAATTTGATACAAAAAAATACAGAAAATGGATTTTAAAAATAGATTACGTATTACATAATAGTTTTAGATGTCTTATGTAATAGTAGACTCAACTTATTGAAAATCTTACATAGAACTTTTTATAGTAATGGCTCATTCTAATAAATTATGCTCTAGTCATTTTAGTGTGTTATTTTAAGTTGATTTTAGTACGAATAGAGTTTTCTAATGTTTACAAAAGTTACAATGCACCTATATACGTTTGTACCAAGATATGCAACGGATTTACCTACCTCGGCCTTCTTCCTTAAGTTACTTCACGGCGAATAGTTACATCTTTTTGAAATATCCTAATCCTATACCTTTTTTCGTCGGATACGTCGAAGTAACCTATTCCATTTTTGCGTGTTGTTAGTGTATTTTTAAATAATTGATCTTCCTAATTATTATTCTATGTGTTTATAGTTACTATCTCAGGTTATGTTTCGTTTATACTATGCCAGTACAGTTGGATAGGAGCGGGCATAATCAGCGCTGGCATACCTGCATAATGTAGCCAGTGTGCTAAATAATCCATGCTATCGCAAGTACTGTGCTGGCATAATGTAAACCATTTAAGTCTTAAATTGCGTGAAAATTATTCTAAATGTGGATTACCACTGGCGTGACATTTGACACATGCTCACATAGTAATATTCGTCTTTTAAACATGGTTTACACTTGGCCAGTACAGTTGGACAGTACTGGAGGCCAGGTATGGGTTAGTATGGACGCACTGGCATCAGTAGATGTTCTCTTTATGCCAGTCAAATTCCAGTTGTTGAGCGTTACTGTTTAACTGTACTGGCGTAGTGTGAACTAGGCATTAATACAGCTTTTAATTGTTTACTCACTGATATATTAATAACGTTGTTTGCTAAAATGCTTACTATGGGTTTCCACTTTAAATACAGCTGTACAAAAACATGTTGTGATACATCTCGTTTCCTTTGAAAATAAGAGATAAAGGTATGATTATTAACGAGTTTGTTCGCAGTGGAAACTCAATTTGTCTGTCTTCGTTAGCCTGACTTGTTATAGTTTTAAAAATTTGATGTATAACTTTATTTATCTGTATAGATGATAAATATAATTGTCAATTATATTATTGGATGTTGATGTTTTTGACAAAAAGTTGTAACAATGTGATTGGTATCGAAAAATCTTTCGATATCTTTGACTTTTAAGAGACAGGTCCCTGTCAACCGCGCATTCTCTAACAAATATAAACGAATAAGTTTTAATTTTGATTGTATATATGCTCGTTTTGTGTATTTTGAGTGATATGCACATGTGTGATTTTCACCTCCCGCGAAAATTACCAGACTCTTTTTGTAAATGCAACGGTGTCTCTTTCCTTAGTCCGTTTCTCAACAGTCAAAGGAATTTCTTGCTAATACCTATTTATTAAACCTTTATAAGAAAAATAGTTATTTTCTTGTTTTTTTTTCTTAGATTTACGCAAATTTGTGTGTGAGTTCGTCAATTATATGTCGTGTAAATTGTATAATTCTGTTTTTAATGAGTTTTATAGTGACAATAATTATTTTCAATAATTCCATTTAGAATATTCGCGTTTAAATAACTTACCTATAACGGTATTAGTGCTGTATGCTATATAATATAACTACTGCTATTTTAGGTAGCTAACTGTTAAACGATTATTTATTTATTTTTACCACAGAGAAAGAGTGAGCACTTTATCGCAATGAACATTGTCTTTGATTTTGCTTATTACGTCGTTTAAAAGTAAAAATAAGTTAGACAAACGTATAAAATTATTAAAAAAAAAATTAGTTCCAATAGCGACATTTTAACTGTGATTATCGGTCTATTGGAAACCTTATATTTTCTACGAGATATCGCCCGTTAGCGCAAATTTGGACCACCCGTTACGCGATTTTGTCAGACCTAAAATAACATCTATAATATGCCCGTCTATGTCGGCTACCCTTCACTGAAAGTCCGGTCGAAATCGGCCCAGTCGTTTCTGAAAGCACCCGGAACAAACGCGGCTTGCGGACAGACAGACAGACAAACAATTTTTAAATGCTTTTTTCTTTTGATATTACAGACACTCCAATTTTATTATATGTATAGGAGATAATCTTAAGGTAATGACCGATGTTACAAGGTGCAACTGTGTGACGGGGAAAACAGAAACGCCCGATGGTAACCCATTAGATTGCGTAACGTCGGTCAGTACCGACTTTTAGACAAACAATGGCTTACATAGGAATTACCTATGTATGCAGCAATTAATAATGTCAATTTAATGTTTAATGAATTTTGATCGTTATAAAAGTAGTCAAAACAAAACTTGAATAAATGTAGAGAAATTGCATCCTATTTAATATTAATTCTAACAATGAAACCCTTATCCTAATAATCCTAATAGAATGTTAAAACGTAGTAAAAATACGTCAACGTAATATATGTAAATAGAGGACCATTATAAAATATATTTGAATCAATACATCGATTACTTTCTTAAATGTAAAAAATTGTTAAATGGAAAACAAACCAAAATCGTGTTGTGTGCAACATTTATTACCCTAATAACATCGTTCAATGTTGTATCTACGTTATAACGGTTATAACCTAAAAATCTTAAACTTGTAAAAGCATAGACAATTTTATTTTTTAAATATACGGCCAGTAACGCACTGCCCTAAGTAACCGCTATATAACGTTAGAAAATAACTCATTTAGTAACCGTTTATAAGCTTGCGGCAACTTTAATCCGTCTTTAAATATTTATTCGCTTCAATTTGTGGACGTTAATGTTAAAATATAAAATAATTTAAAATTATTCTTGTCAGTATTAAAAAAAAAACAAAGTTGTTATTTACAAAGTTAACGTTATAACTGTGGGTTTCGCCTGCCGTGACAGTTGTATTAACTCATGTTGTCTCTGTTTTTTTAAAAGAGAATGTAAGGGATAACAATATGTACTACAAATGTCAGTGCAGTAGAGTTTTTAGGTTATGTTTTTAGTCGCAAGCTTTTTTAATCCTGTCACTGTAGGATTGCATTTATCTTTAATGTAACTGAGGCTAGTTATTTATAATCTGTAAACATTTATCACTTGTTAATTATCTTTTAGCGTTAGAGTAAAATGTGCTACAAATGTTTCTAATCTCAAAGCTGTTAGAGATTTATAGAACAATATCTAAATACTATTGTTCTAAGTATTTATTTGATCGTTAACTAACTGATAACTG
>LD688956.1:4663752-4678610 GCA_003118335.3 Papilio memnon
ACCGACCCGAATTATAAGTCCAGTGCTTAACACTGCACCACCGACGATCTAGACTCAAGGCACAAACGGATAAAAAAATACCAAGGAACGAGAAGAGAAGGAATAAGGAAAGGGTGGGTGGTCAAATCTCCAAACAGTTTTATCTCCAAACATGTTAATGCGTTATGTAAATCGTAAAACTGATTCATGTACGCAAGGCTTTTCAACGAGAAAACTTCTATTTTCACTGGAGCTTTCAATTGGTTTTTGTGCTTTATTATTTCTTTTTTCTTTTGGTTGTCAACTTTTTTTATTCACATGATATCAATTTCAAATTTCTCAATTTTTTAGTTTTTGTATGCGTCTATTTTCAATCTCTAATTTCTTTTTTCTCAACATCTCTGTTGTTATGTTTTTCTAATTTCGCCTTCAGTGTATCACTGTAAACAAGATCTGTGGTCAAATATTGACGTATTTGTATAATATTAGGATATTAATTTAATTTAATTCTACCAACCTGTTAAAGAAATTGCGTGTTAAAATTAATTTTTTCTTTTCCGTTGTTCTTGATGTCATGTAAGACGGGCATTCTAAACAATTGATTTGTTATTGTGAATTTCAACTGTTGTAACACAAGTATAAGAACATTTTTGCTATATCTCCAATATTGTTGTTATACAAGTGTCAAGACAGTGGAGACTCACCGTTGATCGCTCGTCTTCCCATCTGAAAGGCGTAAGTAGAGTATTTAAGATGATAAAGGAAAAAAACAGAAATTATTCTATAGTACGTCCAACTAGTAGTGATACAAAAAGTCATTCCCTTAATAACGATTGTGGAGTTGACAGTATATTGTTACGAGCATGGGCATAGAGTTAAAATACTTTAATAATTCTACTTTCATTTATTCGCGACTCACAGTAACACGGATTCACTGCACTGTCACAATTGTCCTTTAAAAGCGTGCACACACTTGAATGATGCGGAGGTTAACGGAAGCGGAGTTTTAGGCGAAAAGTAAAATATTAATTCTGATTATAAAGAAATAAAAAGTAAAACAGAGTCCAATAATAAAATAGTAAAACATAAATAATAACAATCGAAACTCAAAGACAAACACGCGTTTACGTTTCGAAAATATGTAACTGCTAGATGGCCAACCACACCCGCGCGGGCCGCAAAAACCAGGGTTGTAACGGAACTCCGCATCCGCAAGTGCGGAATTTGAACCGCAAGAAATGATAACTCCGCATCCGCATCCGCCTAAGTTATTTCTTAATCGGAGTTATAACGGAGTTTAATTTACGTCGTTAACGCGAGAGGAGCGACTAGATATCGTTTGTGCAGCCCGCGGGGTGTGGTCGGTCAACTAGCCTGTTCACATTTTCGACTCGTACGCGTGTGTTTGTCTTTGAGATTCGATTGTTATTAGTTATGTTTTATTATTTTATTTTGAACTGTGTTTTACTTTTTATTTCTTTAATAAATTACAATTAATATTTATTATTCACCTCCGCCTCCGCTTCCGCTAACCTCCGCGTCTGCGGAGGAGAAGACTTTCAGCTCCGCATCAGCATCCACTTCCGTTAAAATATCTTCCGTTACAACCCGACACAAACTATACCTTAATTCGATTGCACAAGCATTTCCACTTCCGATTCGGCATGCGTGATTCAAGTCAGCGATCGTCTAGTCTAGTCCCTCCTCTCGCATTGACGGCGTAAATTAACCTCCGTTATAACTCCGCATACGAAATAACGGAGGCGGAGGCGGATGCGGAGATATTCCATGCTGAAGTTCCGCACTTGAGACAGCGGAGGCGGAGTTCCGTTACAACCCTACACGAAATATACCAACACACAGTCACTAGCACTGAGCACTTTACAAAACACTACTGACACTATAACACCAGCACTTTCACTTCACTAAAACTTATTCATTACAGTTCACTTGAGGCTTCTTCACTGTTAAATTTCCACCGTAAGACTTCTCGGATCAGATCTGACTTGTCTTCCCGAATATCGATCGTCTTTTCGTTATTCTTTTGTCATTTTGTTCGAGTACGTTCTCGTTTGATCCAATCGCATACAATTTCCAACAAAACATTCTCGACGCCGCGCCGTTTCGAATATTCTAGACATCTTTTCACGAATGTCTTTTCCACTACTCGCCAATAGATGGCATTGCGATAGAACTTTCTGGAAACAGCTCAATTATTCGACGGATGTCAATTTCGGTAATCGCCATCAGATGTCGCTGCGACAATATTATCTATCTCTTTCTATCCCGTGTTCTTGTCGTAATGTCTCGTTCTCTTCGCATAAATAAGATGGATTCGTCTAAATTCGGGCGATCATTTAGTATAAAAGTAAATCATTGTGTTATTTGCTATAGTTTTGGTATTTTTCTTATTTTATAAAAGATTCACGCGATTAAAGTTATAATTTTAGTTTTATTTTCAATTTCAAGTGACTAGTAGTAATTGAAATGAACAAAATATGGTTATTATCGTTATTTAATAAAAATGTACATTATAAAAGAATTCAAATTGTAAGAATATAACAGAACATTTGTGATTGCTAGTATAATAAAACTAGAAAGAATTAACCACCTATGCGCTGAATTTTTGGTATCGCTTCTCGTTGGATGTACTTCATATGCAAAATACTGATGACCTAGGCTAGGTCTAAAATGAAGATTCTAATATAGTCTCATTCAAAGTAGTTAATATCTACTTTACATTTTTGAAGTCTGTAGTTGTAGTAATTAGTTGAATTTCTAAGGGAGGTACCTGCCCCCTCCCAATCCCCCCTCCACGGGCAACGCCCAAGATGAATTGACTAAACCGCAGATTTAAATATAACTTTCTTGATATTATGAATGAACGGAATAAGTTTGATTAATGCAAAACTAAGAAATTAAAATAATATTTTAGCTCGCAAACTTACTGTTTTCGCTTCGTAGGCACAGCAAAAATTTCGCCAAGCGTTGCCACATTTACCGCCATTTTGCACCACCTGTTGTTGAAATATAACATTAGAGTCAAAGAATTATTTGAAAGCTATCATCGATGTTAATAAAATTTTTTCGTTTTCGATCGTCGTTCGATTTGCCACTTTCAATTTGAGGTAAGATTTTTAGTAAATATCTCGCTATCTTTTAATCCTTCGCCACGATACACATATAAGTACATAAATATAAGCATATAATAGCAACACTTAAAGCAAACATTCTGCATTCGAAATATTCTTGCCACAGACACGTTCAAATTCAAATATTCAAATTTGAAATTCAAAAACCTTCAATAGCTAATAAAATTGCATGAGATGGTAAATGGCAAAAACATTTTGTTTGCGCGCGACACAAATTGCACAGAACAAGATACGATGGAAGGAAAGGGGGAGGGGTAGCTAAAGAAAAATGGCGACGGTCACGCCCAAGGATTGCGATCGCGAGCCTTCGCGTTGCATAAAATCACTAAACTATTAAATCACACGATATTCCACTAAGTAATAAAACATCACGAAAAACGCGAACTTTCAAAGAAATATGAAAATTTATTTTTAGATATCACAACGCGAAATCGTATTGCAACGAATACGACCACTCTCCGCGAAGGCTCGAGAACGAATGAAAAGCCGGGCGTGGTGGTGCACTGATATACAGGAACCAGACAGGAAAACTCGATCGATTGAGCTTGAATAACTTGATTACGCATGCGTTGTCGACGTGGCTGCTGCCATTTTGGAAATTTCTAGAAAGAATCACGCCCACATGTACAGAGTAAATGTAAAAATCAAAGTAACACTTTATTTATTTAATAAGTAATATTCGACAAGTAAATCTATCGAACTAAGGAAGTAGATTTAAATGCAAATGGATTAAGTTTCATATGAAATAGGTCCTGTATACGAAAACGTGGATATTTTTATTGTTATTTCAAATATATTGCATGAGTGCAGGTTATTTTAAAGATCATAACAAAATATGAGACTTAGATTCCTACGTAAATCAAACAAAGGCCTTTGTTTCAAATAGCCACGCCTCGCTACAACCTATAATATAACCCCATTATATTTAGATCTCGAAGCAGACCTGCGCATCTAGACTTCGATTATTGATTTAGGTCATTCGGGATACAGCTCTCCTCCCTTCTTTGCACTCCCCTGACCCAAAAGCACACCTACAATATTCTTAAAATAGTCAATTTATCTCAAAATATTCCACTGAGTTCTAAAACAAACAAAACTGTTAAAAGCATTTAGGAAATAAGTTCATAAAACTCGGGAATAACCAGTTTTAACACCGATGATATTAACTGTAAATCATAAGAATCGTAAATCGTTTCGAAGTTTTCAAAACTCTTTTAAATGTTATTAACACGATTAATAATAAACTAGTAATTAAATAATAATCTTTATCGATATTCATTCCAGAATCGATGTTGTTCATTGTGCATAACGTGATTAACTAATCGTTATAACTGGTTATAACACCGATATAACAGTTTCCTTACATAACAGTGTAGTTAATATTTTTATTTAAAATTCTGTTTATAAAATATATACACAATTAGATAGATCATTGGAGTTTTGATCAGTTAAAATCTTAAATTAACAAGTTGAGACTTTGGCATTATTTATGAAGCTGTTGCCATTGAAAAATTCGAAGATTGTGTCAGCTGCCAGCTGTCAAAATGAAAACTGCCATACTGACACTGTCAAACAAAAATTACACCTGAGAAATATTGCGGTTATTGCTTGGTTATTGCTGATTTACGAGAAGTTCTTACATTATTACAGAATACAGCCATTTGCCGACGTACAGAAAAACTTAAAAAGATATTTAAAATGTCGTTCTTCATTAAACAATCATTGCGCAGGGTAAGAACATTATAATTCATATCTTGTAGAAGTATAATTCAAGAGGTTTACTTCAGTATTCTGTTTCTCTTATAGGTTCTCGCACCTGGACTCTCTGTATTAAAGAAAACTAATTTCTCAACAAGTAAGTATATTACATAATCATATAAACTCGCATTAATTTAAACTAATTCGATTGACAAAAAATGACATTGACTTTTTATAGATTTATTCTTATCAATAAATTAGACTAGATGGTTACAAATCTTAAAGCTCACTGATAATATTTCATTCTCTCACTAGTGGAATATAACCTCACTTTATATGCATATAATGACGTGCACGTCATTTTCATTTTATATACTAAATAAGAAAAGTCTACCTTCACTATTGGTGTAGATATATAGTAAAGGCATAAATAGAAAAAGTATATAATAAAATATGAACAGTAAAAAATAACTATGCACTTAGTTTAAATAACAGCCATATATATGTAATTATCATGAAAAATTGAATATATGAATTGGTTTTCTACATAGTTTTATTACATAATAGATTTAATTTTAATTGAACAAAAGTTTTTTTTTTAATATATTTAACTTTAATATTTCAGCCAGTGCTGTTTTTGCACCGAGAATTCAAAAACCAGCACCGGACTTTAGAGGTACAGCGGTTGTGAATGGCGAATTCAAAGAAGTGAAGCTCGCAGATTACGCTGGAAAATATGTGGTCCTGTTATTCTATCCTCTGGATTTGTAAGTTGATATTTTATATTATTTAATAGCTGTACATAAGGTCTTTCAAAGCTACCATATCTTTTTCTCAAAGTCAAGTAGAGTTATCTGCAGTTTGGTGTTAACTTTGTCCAACTAATGTTTTACTTTTAATTCTTGCCTGCCTAACATTTTCCAGTAAAGGTCCTCCCATTGTTTTATTTCATATATTAAATTTACAACGATATAAGTCAGAAAAATGAAGACATGATATCTTAAATTTTTTAGACTCCCTTCCATCACACATGATCTTTAAGTATGTTATACGCAGCCATAGATTTAGCAGTAGATGGATAGACAAATGGATTACCAAATAAAGGTGTTTTTTTGCAGTACATTTGTCTGCCCGACTGAATTGATTGCGTTCAGTGAAAGAAGTATAGAATTTGACAACATACAATGCCAAGTTATTGGAGTTTCAACAGATTCCGAGTTCAGCCACTTGGCATGGACAAATACACCAAGAAAGGTAAGTTAATTATTTATTATATGAATTTATAATACATGGAAAACTGGCAGTGTTCTATCTTAAAAGCTATAATCGTTTGAACATTTTCAAACAAGATGTGGAACAAAAACCAATATAACACAGGTTATAAATGTATCTACGAAAAAAAGTTGGTTAGTGATACATGGCTTTTTATTATTATCCCTTTGTGTGCACTCACTGCTATCTAGTAATTTGTAGGAAGAGACGGAGTTTCCCTCTGGAATGAACAAGGCAATTTTACCTGAAGTAGAACACCGCAGTTTTCCATGATTGTACCTGAAGTAAATGTTTGAAATATTGGCTTAATCAAATATTTTTTTGTCTAGAATGGTGGATTAGGAAAATTAGAAATTCCCCTGTTAGCTGATTATAAGAAGAAAGTCTCTCAGGACTATGAGGTTTTATTGGACGAAGGGTTTGCGTTGCGAGGTAAGATAAACCAAATATTTCATGCCCTATTGGTGGAATTTGTTAGAAACAAAAAAAAATGTTTGGGATATTATTTCTTTATATGAAATGCCAGTTAAAACCATTTTTATATATTTTTTTTTTATATATCCAGTACTTTCCTTTGGGGGTGAATCCAAAAATTACAATATGTATGTATTAATTTATAATAAACTACGTTTCGCCCGCGACTCCGTCCGCGTAGAATTAAAAATAAACAAAAGTGCGTAGCCTTTGTGTTCTTCCAGACTATCCTCTACATCTATACCAAATTTCATCGAAATCTGTTCAGCTGTTTAGGTTGTTCAGCTGTCCATACATCCATCTAAACTGTCGCATTTATAATATTAGTATGATTAATTCTCTACAGGTTTGTTCCTCATTGATGGTAAAGGCATTCTAAGACACATGTCAGTGAACGACCTGCCTGTGGGGAGGTCTGTCGATGAGACTCTGAGATTGGTCAAGGCCTTCCAATTTACAGACAAGCACGGAGAAGGTAAATGTTCATGAACTGAAATTTATAATTAACTAGCTTTAACCCGCGACACCATCCGCGTGGAATTTTAAAAATGACTACATCTATGACAAATTTTATCGTGATTTGGTTTAGTCTACAAACTAACAAACGTCGATCCATCTAAACTGTTTCATTTATATTAGTAACGCTAGTTAATTCTTTAACCGACTTCAAAAAAGAGTTCTCAATTCAAAATCGATTGGTATTTCAGTTTTGTCAAAATTGTAAGATAGAATTAACTTAAGTATCTTTATCGCTTAGAAATAACTATAATTTTTAACTGTTAGTTTTAACAGTTGTTAACTGTTATAACAGTTATTAGCTGTTTGTTCGTAACAGTTATTTTTTTTCTGCTTAGTTGATAAAAGCTGTTTATAGTTAACTGCAGTTTTTCGTATTATGGATTCTAGAAATAAAGGAAGAACTTTCTCGATCTGAAAATTTAATCGTTCCTCACAATTGCTTGAAGTTTTAAAGACTGCAGATAAAACAAATGATTTCTAGAGATTTATTGATATTATTGTTTTAGTTTTTTAATGAACAATTTAATGTTTACAGTATGTCCAGCTAACTGGAATCCAGAGACGAACGCCTCTACTATCAAACCAAGCCCATTAGAGAGTAAGGAGTACTTCCAAAAAGCAAATTAACGTATTCTAATATATAGATTAGTATAGGGGAAATAAGAATAAATAGTTATGTAATTAAAATGTATGGTGTAAGAAAATTTGCGTATAGCTTTCTATTTACTTTGGTGTTTAAAAAAAAACTAATCTGTTATTAACTTATTGTATGAATCAAATTATATATACGTATGTCTAATAGAGATTCGTTTCTTCTAAAGATTGTTCTTTTAAATTAAAAAAAAAAACGTCATTAGTAATATCTTTATTACTTTAAATATAGTTGAATGGGAAATTCTCGAAATATTTAAATAGTATGAATAAATGAAGTCTTAACATATTTGCATTTTTATTATAATACCTCCTCGCGGCGGTGGCTCAGGTGTTAATTAACTTGTAATATACATGTCCTGGGTTCGAATCCTTCTATTTCTAATCTTTTTTCGTAATTCATATGTACATTTATACGTTCTTACGGTGTAGGAAAATATCGGGATGTAGTATATGTGAGACCCCTCAATGGGGACGTAGTTGTTTTTTTTTATCTATACTAATATAATAAAGCATAAACACACACTTTGCTGCCCAAGATGTCAGCAATTGCAGCATATTTTTGAATAATTCTTTTTTTTAATAAAAAGCCTTACACTTACGTCACGCTTTAGGCTATATATTTTCACGCAATTAAACTTAGGGGGTATATATTTTGGATAAAAACCCTAATGTGAGAAAGAGACCATAAGTTGCTGCCAACATCAAGGAAGCAAGATTGCCATAGTAAGGTAATTGGTATTTTGACATTTTCAATTGAGAATTTGACAAATGTGAACAATAAAATAAAGTTTTTTATAATTTCATGCGGATGAAGCCGCACAGGAACAGCTAGTTGAAGTATAAACTAGCGCTTAACCATGATTCGACCTGATGTTAAGTGGTGATGGTCGATGAATGGTACGTGCTAGCTTAATAAGTAATCGATGATGATTATTCTCTTCAAATAGATCTTTCTAGAACAAATCTAATCGAAAATGAAAAGTTTAAATATCTTTTAACAATATCGCATAATTTATATCATACGATATGAGATTGCTCTATTTGAAATTGCGCAGTACTTTTAGGCGTGGCGATTCGCTTTGAATACCTATGACCTATGTATATGCAATGAAAATCAATACATCCCAGACTCCAGCGGCCATATTGTGAAACATAGATAGATCTAGTAATAGTACGGTTCGTATTGATTTTGATGTACGATGGGTGTGGCCGCAGCGAGAAACGGTGCATCTGCATGCGGACTTCATTTTTTTTAACTTATAACGCTATTTGTTAGGGTAAAAACTAAGAATCCCGCTTAACTTACTATGTTATGAAAATTGGTGGAATAGAATTGTTTAAGCTCCGGTTCGTTACAATATTAAAATCAATACAAACCTACATACTCGAAAAACATTAGGCTCCTGACTTCGGATAAAAAATATGCTTGAAATTTTGAACCTTGAAGGGTAATGATAGATTACGGTAAACCTGATCTAATATCCATTTCTCAAATTCATAGACATGGCCCTCGCCAGGCGGTTAGCTGCCTCCTTCCCCGCCCTGGAGAACCGAAAAATGATATATAGATATAAAACCTACTTTGAATAAGACCATGTAAACGGTAACCCCCCAACTGTAGACCTACGCGAAGCCCATGTCTATAGGACTCTTATCATTTTACCCTTTTAGGTGTCATTTCCCTTATAAAATGTACACGTCATAAACTTGTTTCGTAGCGGAGCTTTTACGAATATTCTGGATTCTATCTGCATGAACATTATTTTAACACTAGCTTTTGCCCGCGTGGAGTAAAAAAACAAAAGTGAGTAGCCTATGTGTTCTTCCAGACTATCCTCTACATTTATACCAAATTTCATCGAAATCCGTTCAGCCGTTTAAGCTACAAACTCTAACAAACATCCATCCATTTAAACATAAGCATTTATAATATTAGTAAGATGGCCCATGTTAATGATAATGTAGCTTTCAAATGGTGAATTTTTGAAAGCAGCCCAGAAGTTTGAGTTATTTCAATACATACAAGAAGTACAAATCTTTCCTCTTTATAATATTAGTATAGGTTAGGTTAAGAATTAAAACAAATTTTTGATTCTAACATTTATTTAAAACCGTAAAGATTGAAATTCTATGTATCAGATACAGCTGAAGAATTATTGACTAAACAATGACTATGTAATATGTGGAATAATTTTTAAATATTTTTTATCTACATACATTTATAACAGATTAACTACACATAATAGCAGTAGCAGCTTTTATACCCATTAAATAGCGTAACAAAAGCGATACAGTTTCACTAGTTAATGCTATTTTTCTATATCATGCAACACTTGATTATGTTTTTATTATTTTCACATCAATAATATTTACTACACATTAAGATATTGATTGAATTGAACATTTAGATTTAAATATCGAACAACTACGACATTTTTTTTAAATATTTTGACAAAAGCTATTTTTTAAATGCATACTACATATCTTTAATTTCATAAATAGCCAAGTTAACATTTAAAACCCTAATAAATATGAATATGATGCATTAAGAATGTTAATTTTTTTTTCTTCAAACTATTAACATTGCACTGGATGGGGTTTAAATTGGAGTATAAGCCACATATATATTAAAATCTTTAACACTGTATTTAGTGTCCATATTTTTCATCGGAAACATCCACTCTATGACTTGAATACCAAACCAATAGAGATCCAATTCCTATGTATTCATTGCATTTCCAAGCTTTCCAGGGTTCTAATGGTAAGACTTTACAAGCCTTTGCCACTTGGAACCTGGAAGCTTTCATATCAGGAGGAATCATCATCAGAATCAAGTGAATCACTTGATGAATCGCTTGTTGAGCTATCGCTGCTGGAATCGCTTGAACTGCGATTAATTAATGTGGTGACATCAAAATATGGTGGCTTCTTTATACCTGGGATTAATGCAATGTTCGCCAACTTGCATGCTAATTCATTCTGTATAATAAGTGCTTCCTGCCTTTCAACCAATTTCCCAGCCTCCTCTATTTCTTCTAGATCAAAACCGAGATCTTTTTTCTCAATATCAATATTGGCTAAGTTGTTACACAACTCGTCCAGCTCCTCCTGTCTACATTTCTGTAGGAAAATCAAGTAATCTTTTATATAAAGTTGGTTAAGTATGTAACGAGGTTGATGTGATGTGTTGAACAGATTGTAGATTTCTAAGAGGCATTTAATGACAAACTTCTTGCCCTTTCTGAACAATGATATCAAGTCATCATGCACATTTCTGCTTAAGTCAAAATGCCTGAATATAGGGTAGACAAGAGATCTTCGGTAACATGAGACTAAAACCTCCTTGGGTTCTTTAAATACACAAAACCAGCTCAATGTGGCAGAGAGCTTGTTGATAGTCCAAGTGGATTCAACTGATGTTTCATTGTGAGTGGTATGCTTGTCATAGCAATAACCATACAAGATATCAACAAGCCCAAGCATTACTTGGTTGTATTCACTTTTACTCAGCAGGTAACTTTTATTCGGTAAGTCTTTCAATATTGAAATTTCATCATCTGTGAATTCAATACTTTCAACATTGAAATCCTCTTTGCTCCAGAACACTACGAAGTTGATATAAGTATCTTCAAGTTCCTCTTCGAAGAAATCAGCTAAATAATGGTCATTGGAAAACTTGCGATTTTCATATTTGATGCGTAGTTCGTGCCTGTTCGCGATCGCTACACGATCGGGCTCCTTCAGTTCGAAAACCCGTGGGAATTCTTTCGCAAGATCCCCGAACTCCACACAGACCTTGTTACCAAAGCCGTAAGCATAATTAGTAGTATCATCGTCACTTTCTGTAGTATACCCGTCACTTTTGCTGCAAGCCGCACCCTGCTCTTCACCAGTAATACCGCTTTCTTCCAACATTTCCACTAAATTAGGATTCAAATCTGGTATATCACGAGGAGCCAGTAAACTTGTTATCATATCTAGATTTTCAAAGTGCTCACCATGATTTTCTTTATCAAAGGTGAGGTTAAAGTCGCCCGAATCACAAATGTAAGAGCCTTTAGCATGATCGTTCTCAACTATCCGTCCCGGAAGCCGGAGCCGGAGGAAGTAAGGAGATGACACGAACAAGAAATTTTCCCCGTCCACATCGATTTCTGTTTCGCCGATATTCGTGTAGGGCGCATGCACAATAATATATACGCAATTCTCATCTTGTGACAATTTGAACTTTGGCGTTAACATTTTGAAAATATCATAACTACACTTTGGCACGACAACTTTATGTTTAGCAGTAGTTTTTTAGTTATTTATTAAGTAAAACTTGAAGTTTTCAATATTTTTCGACAGAAAAACTAAACAAACAGGTGATATTTACTTTTTTACCACAACCACTGACCTGTAAAAATGGACCGACCAACAAACTGTGGCATTTTGATCCATTTAATTTTCGCCATTTTATAGCTGATGGTTGTGTTTGGTCGCGGTGAAAAGATTTATAACTACCATTAGTAACAGACCACAATAACATCAAAAGGCTCGTTTAAGTTGAAACGAAGCAAAAGCTGTCACTTCCAAACAATCGCCTATCTATTTATATACATCTATGACTACAAAAGATTTTAGTATTTATTTTTCCTTTTTGGACATTATTTGTAATTGCCCCACGCTAAGTTAATTTCTAAATTTAAAATTCGTCCTTGGAACTTAAATAGTTCATGTTGACAATTTTGTTTTATACGTGGGTAGATTAGATTGTTCGCCTACGTTAATTTTGACTGAATAGGTATTACTGTGTATGCAGAAAGTGTACTAATAAACTTTAATTACATCGGAATTCTAAAACTCATTAATTATCTCATATAAAATCAAGAGGTACAGGTATTTATAGTTAATATAACTTTTAATATTTTGGATGAACAGCATATTGCCTCTGCTTAACTATCAACTGACGAACTGTCAAAATAAAGTTATTGCGAATTGCGAATAGTAGAATCAAAATACGGATTTTTGTTGATTGATTACAAATTCCTGGTTGCTGTGTTTAAATATTATTTTAATATTATTGTATCCGAGTAAAGGTCATGCCTGTTGGAAGAAAGCGGTGGAACCTTCATGGTAAGTATAAATATTGCCTATTCCATAAAACAATTTGCCTTAGAAACTAGAACAATGTTTTGTTTTTAGAAACTTATATGCATTATTAATCATTTCTTAAGTTCACCGTGAAATTAAAATAACCCACGTTTTAATAAACTAGATATTGTTGTTAACCTTGTCATATTTAAGGTTTTATGATAATTCTGTAGCCGCCTTTTTTAGTATCAGTAAATAAAATCTCGCAATATCTCCAGTAAAACATTATTTTTATATGTGTAATCCGATTATCCTATGTTCTGTAATGATGCTTGTATTTTAGTTGAATAATGTAAACATATTTTATTATTATTAAGATATAATTTCATACAGGTAAAGTTCTGACTATTCCATTACTAACTCAGCCTTCAATTCAAACAATTAATTTAATTAAACTTAACCAAATGAACATTATAAAATTAGTGGCCAGTACTTGCATATTTTTTATCAATCTCTATAGTAACAGCCATCTTGTTATAACAAAAAAATCTAGTTGGTTATATTTTATAGTGTTATAAATGTCATAACAGATTACTGTTAATACTCTAAAATTTGAAGTATTAGAAAATCTAGAATTTTCTAATCTAAACTGACATTAGCTTTCATTCATGACTCTGTGTGGAATTATAAAACAAAAGTAAGTAGTCTATGTGTTCTTCCAAACTATCCTTCAATGCCAAATTTCATCAAGATCCTATCTCTAACAATCTCTAACAAACATCCATCTAAACTTTCGCATTTATAATATTAGTAAAAGTAAATAAGGAGGGGATATTTCTGTTTACGTAAATGACAAACTCAGAAACTAGTGAACCAATTTCGAAAATTATTACCATTAGAAAACAACAATGTCACTGAATAATATAGGGTATTCACATTTTTACAAAATATAAAAAAATACACATATTATGGCTGTACGGACTGCTAGTGTATCTAGAAGAAAAATAAATTAAATCTATACTAATATAATAAAGTGTAAACACACACTTCTTTGTTGCCTAAGATGTCAACAATTACAGCATATTTTTGAATATTTTTTTTTAACAAAAAGCCCTACACTTACGTTACACTTTAGACTATATATTTCACGCCATTAAACTTAGGGGGTAAATATTTTGGATAAAAACCATAATGTGGGAAAGAGACCATAAATTGCTGCCAACATCAAGGAAGCAAGATGGCCATGGTTTGTCATCATGTCATATCATTTTGACATTTGTAATTGATCATTTGACAAATGTAGGTAAACAATGAAATGTTTTTTTTATAATTTCATGTGGATGAAGCCGCAAGGGAACATTTAGTCTGTTATATTTATCTATGATTGTCTACTGTTGATAAATCTTAATTCCAGATGGCCCGCAAGGATCGTTGAGACGTTTACGGAACCAGCTAGCCGAGGATGGATGTGCAGAATCTCAAGTGGTTTTAGCAAAGCAACTTTTAGAAGAAAAATGTGGTAATGGTTATATTATTTTTACAATTATGTAACTAGCATTTGCCTGCAACTCTGTCTGTGTGGAATTAAAAAAAAACTTAGTAAGTAGTCTAAGATCTACATTGACAATTAATAACAGCGCCATCTGTGGACTTTTTATGTCAACTTTAAAAATGGAAGTGTACAATGCTTAGCCTAACCAAGAACATAAAAATCCTGCCCTTGGGGCATTTTAATCATTTATTATATCAATTTCTAAGATAATAAGCCACATTTGATATATTTATCTTTATAATTAGGTGACATGCTTAAAAACATTGATTAAAGTGAATTAATCGATACGGACTTTATCGAATGGTGAATCGATGAATCGAAATCAGTTATGAAAAATCGATGTTTAATTCCTGATGCTTAATCTATCCATCTAAACTATCCCATTAATAATATTAGTAAGATTATATTTGATATTTTACAGAACTTGAAGCTGATAAAATCTCAAACTTCAAACAGGCACTGGAATGGCTGATCTGCGCAACGGA
>LD688956.1:4693929-4716639 GCA_003118335.3 Papilio memnon
AAAAACATCGTGATGTCTAAACATCGGCGAAGAAATTCAAAGATATGTGTGAAGTCAACTCACAGTGCAGGTAGACTAAGGCCTAGCTAACTTAGGGTAGGCTCCGAGGCTCTCCGGCTGGGTCGCGGAAGTCGCGAGTGTTCCCGCGACCCAGCCAGTGGCGGAAAGGAGGAACACCGCTGGGTTTTTAGTGGGTATACCGGCCATTTTACCATCTGTTGGCCGGCGAGTCCCACGTACCCCCCCTCTGGTAACCCGGAGGGGGGATGCGTAAAGGCATTTCCCAGCGAGAAAAAAAAAGGCTCAGAGCCCCTCAGTGACGACGTATAGCTGGTAATTATTATAATACTGACCTTTATAAACCTGTCCGAATCCACCTTTTCCTAATAGATTAGTCTCGCTCCAGTTATCTGTGGCGGCTTTCAGTTCCTCATAATGTACCATCGGAATAGCTGATATCTTCTTAATCAACTCATCATTAAGACTTGAAGGCGTTTTCAAATTAGAGTTATTACCACTTGAATTACTCTAAAAATATGTATTTACTTTGAGATGTGTCTGCTTGTAAGAGCGAGCGCACACCTACGACTAAACCATCGCACAATTGTGATTGTCGATTGTTCCGCAGTTCAACTGCTTAGTTGCACAAATAAAAATCGAGTATGTGCACCTCCATATAAGCTTATCTTTAGGTTACTTATACAGAAATAAGTATCAAGTTAATATAAAAAACATAAAACTTTAAAGGTAAATAGCAAAATTGTGTTATACGATAGTATGTTGGAATCATCCATTCCCAAACACTTGCGGCCACACCAGTAGATTAAGACAAGAGCTTTGAAAAAATAAGAAAGTATTCTAGATGTTTTCCAAATATATTATAAATAGCTAGTATCTACTACTACTAAACTAGCCTTCGCCCGAGACTCCGTCCGCGTTGAATTAAAAAAAGCCTATCTATTCTTCCAGACTATGCTCTACATCTATACCAAATTTCATTGAGATCCGTTCAGCAGTTTAGACTACGAATTCTAACAAACATCCATCTAAACTTTCGCATTTATAATATTAGTAAGATATATTTCGAAACTGTGTATTCTTATACTCATCATCACCAGCTCACTATACGTCCCCACCGAGGAGCTCGGAGCCTACCCTAAGTTAGGGGTGACTAGTCCTTAGTCAACCACGCTGCACTGCGGGTTGGTTGCCCTCACACATATCTTTGAATTTCTTCTCCGATATGTGCGGGCATCACGATGTTCCTTCACCGTAAGGACGTCGGGTAAATGTATCTACATATGAAATTCGAACAATCGAAAAGCACATCGGTATATGTCGGGATTCGAACCCAAGAGCTGTAGATTACAAGTCAACTGCTTAAACCACTGAGTCACCGACGCTCCGTTTATCTTGTAACTACCCAAATAAAATAAATGACTAACCATGGAAAACGACACATCAGAAATATGAATGTAAATGATGAATAAAACCACACAAGTTACTGCCGCAACCCATATTTCTGGCCATTGTGTACTTTGAACATTGGGCATATTAACAGGAAAAATCAATTTCACATCTAATACTGAACGTTTAAAACAATCTAAATGAAATTTTCTTTACGTTTTTATGTAATAAATTACGAATTTAAGGGCCTGTCCCACCACTGGCTGATAGAGACTCAGATAGCTTAAGAATGACGTCACTGTCATTTAAGGGAACAAAATCCGATATTTTCATCACATATTTTACACGTTGGATTTTTATGAGACAATTTACAATTTGGTGGGACAGGCCTTAAATCTATATTATAAATGCGAAACTTTAGATGAATGTTTGTCAGTTTGTAGCCTAAACACGTCTTAACGGATCTCTATGAAAAGCATAGATGTAAAATAAATTTAGGATAGTCTGGAAGAACATACAGGAACATACCTTTTTTATACCACACGGAGCCGCGGGCGAAAGCTAGTAGCTATAATCTTACTAATATTATAAATGCGAAAGTTTAGTTTGATGGATGTTATGTATCTCCAGAACGGATTAACGGATGTCGCTGAAATTAGGCATATATTTTTTTAATTTCATGCGGACGAAGTCGCGGGCGACAGTGGGATGTAAAAATGATATCTTAAAAGTTATTCTTTAAACTGACTAAGGTCACAATCTTACAATAACATGGTAACTTACCGAGCTCGACTGTAAACTGGAATCTCCGTTACTCAGCGCTTCAAGTGACCTTATGTTCGGTAACATATGACTTATACCCTGAAAACATATGACTGTGAATTTCTATTGCAATAACTGTCGAATACTAAAATTAACCTTAGCATTTTCCTTAGTAATTTGGAGTTTAAGCGTAGCTTTATTTGAACTCTTCTGCATATTTAAATTTCATTTCAGTACATCTATACTAATATTATAAAGAGGAAAGATTTGTGTTTTTGTATGTATTGAAATAACTCAAAAACTACTGGGCCGATTTCAAAAATTCTATCACCATTAGAAAGCTACGTTATCGCTGAGTACTAGGCCATATTTTTTAATTTCACGTGGACAAACAGCGTGGCAACAGTTAGTATTTTATACAACATATCTATACTAATATTATAAAGAGGAAAGATGCTGAACAGATCTCGATGAAATTTGGCATAGATACATAGGCTACTCATTTTTGTTTCTTTTATTCCACGCGGACAGTCGCTGGCGAAAGCTAGTTACTAAAATTTCTTGTAATCATTCAAGATAAGATTGTGACAGGGTTGGCGAACCATTGGCACGCGACACAATATTTTAGTGACGTCCGTCACTTCAAAATTCATTATTTACTACGAAAAAGTACTAGTATACGAGGTATAAACGCGAAGTGATTACTATGTTACAAAATATACCCAATAACTACAAAGTTAAAGTTATTTGGTGGCACGTTTATAACCACATTAAACATTTCTTTAGAAAATGACACATTGACACGTAAAGGCTGACCACCCCTGTATATGATTGATGACCACTATAGTAGTTGAATGAACTTCGAACCTACAACCGCTAAATCGGTAGTCCGTACCCTTAACCTTTGAACTCTTGGCGCTTAAAAACATTGTGTAAATCGAAACATAAACGACTTTTAAATGACCTTTCCTTAACATTTACATCGTATTCGGAATTGATTTTTTAAATTCGAGTTTTAAGAAAAAATAGACATTGAAGGAAGGCATAATTGTCATGTTATAATTTACAGTAAAGCTTGCAATATACTAATATTTTTATTATACTAGCTTTTGCCAGCGACTCCGTCCGCGTGGAATAAAACAAAAGTAAGTAGCCTATGTATTCTTCCAGACTATGTTCTACATTTATGCCAATTTTCAACGAGATCCGTTCAGCAGTTTAGGCGGCAAACTCTAACAAACATACATAAAAACTTTCGCATTTATAATTGTACTAGCTTTCGCCCACAACTCCGTCCGCGTAGAATAAAAAAAACCTAATGAGAAGCCTATGTGTTCTTCCAGACTATCCTCTACATCTATAACAAATTTCATCGAAATCAGTTCTGCCGTTTAGGCTACAAACTCTAACAAACATCCATCCATCCATCTAAACTTTCGCATTTATAATGTTACTAGCTTTCGCCCGCGACTCCGTCTGCGTGAAATATAAAAAAACAAAAGTAAGTAGCTTATGTATTCTCCCAGACTATGTTCTACATTTATGCCAAATTTCATCGAGATCCGTTCAGCAGTTTAGGCGACAAACTCTAACATCCATCCATAAACTTTCGCTATATTATAGTATAGCCTGACCAGAAATAAGAAACCTACCACATTGCGGAAGAATTAAACTTTGTTTGCATACAGTAAGTAAAATATTTACATAGTGAAATGTGATCATAAAGCTTTATGTATCCACAATCCACGTACATTAAGGGCCTTTCCCACCAAATTGTAAATTGTCTGATAACAATCCAACGTTGTTTTGTTACCTTATCTGACAGTGATTTTAAGCTATCTGAGCCTCTATCAGCCAGTGGTGGGACGGGTCCTCTGTTAAATTACACGATCAACAGTTTCCAGTTTAAAAAAAGTAAAAAAAAACTTACATTTTGCATGAGCATGACAGGTATTGGTATTGAACTGTTACTGCCTTCCATTTTTGCTGGACGTTTAACATTATCTGTAAAAATAAAACTAAATCATAACATTACAAAGAACTCTTTGGATCGTCTCGTGGAAGTATTTTCAATTGTGCTGTAACCTGTTTTAAAATAAAAAATATAAACATTGTTAAGAGGCGTCATTTATTAGAGCGAGCGCACATCTTTGACACAACACAACTGAGCGATTGCCGACTGTTTCGTAACCTTCAACTGTTTAGTTGCACAACTAAAAATCAACGTGTGCGCATCTCCATATAAGCTCATAGGAATCAAAGCGCGAATAAACTGTTATGCGATAGTTTAGTCAAAGGGATGCGCGCAGTCTTAGTCGACCGCAAGTTTGCCGATGCCTCCCTCGAACACCGACAGCGTCCCGCATTAATTTGCTTAGTATTGTCATTTAAGACGTGACGTCATGAGGCCACCGTCAAACTATAGACTATTCAGCTAAGCATTTTGGGATATCTATATCTATACTATTATAATAAAGTGTAAACACACACTTCTTTATTGCCTAAGATGTCAGCAATTACAGCATATTTTTGAATAATTCTTTTTTTAATAAAAAGCCCTACACTTACGACACGCTTTAGGCTATATATTTTCACGCCATTAAACTTAGGGGGTAAATAAATTGGATAAAACCCTAATGTGGGAAAGAGACCAAAGTTGCTGCCAACAGTAAGGAAGCAAGATTGCCATGGTCTGTCATCATGTAATGTCATTTTGATATTTGCAATTGATCATTTGACAAATGTAGGTAAGCAGTAAAATAAAGTTTTTATAATTTCACGCGGACGAAGCCGCACGGGAACAGCTATTTCTATAATAAAGTGAAATTCTATAGTGAAAGTTTAAGATGATTCAAGAGAAAGTGACATTACCGTAAATATTTTAAAGTTCATCAATTAAGCGTATAATATAAAGTCCAATACTTTTGTTTATGTTTGAATTGTTGTAAATGATAACGGTTACATTGACATTCATAAAATTAGCTCGAAAGAAAATGTGTAAAGTACAGTCAGGGAATCTGTCGGTGAACCAACATCAAAGTGAGACGGCACAATAACCAGCATTTATGTCTTTATAAAAAGGTCGTATACGGCTAATTACAAGAAATAAGACAATTTCTATATAAGTCGAATTACGCGTATTTCCGCGTACATGAATCTGAATTTAAAAAGATTTAGGTTCAATGATAACGGTTTTATCGGAAACTGTAAACATTTGATATGTTGTCTAGAATTCAACTTTTACTAAGAATTGATGCCATTTTCCTTGTTATTGACCTCACCATGATGACGTGTAAACGCATACTGCCGGTATGCATCCGACGTAAGTGGAATGAGTTTAAATATAGCACAAAATTTGTGATTTCATCATAAAAATAATGAAAATAATTTGCGAAATGTGAATTAAAATTAATATAATACAAAATAATAGGAAATTTATTATTCAATGTTTACAAGAAGACTTGAATGAGTGTACAGACATATGTTTTACTTTAACAGTCAAACTGTTCAGTAAAAACTCTCATGTGTACGCAGAACTGAGTACTGAGTGCTTATCTATAAAATTTGTATTTCATTTCTTTTAGAGAGCGTCGGTGGCTCAGTGGTTTAAGCACTTGACTTGTAATCTACAGGTCTTGGGTTCGAATCCCGCCATGTACCAATGTGATTTTCGATGTTTCTAATTTTCATATGTACATAATTTACCCGACGTTCTTACGGTGAAGGAAAACATCGTGATGCAACCTGCACATATCGGCGAAGAAATTCAAAGATATGTGTGAAGTCAACCAACCCGCACTTGGCCAGCGTGGTTGACTATGGCCTAGTCACCCTAACTGTAGCGTAGGCTCCGAGCCCCTCAGTGGGGACGTATTGTGAGCTGATGATGATGATTTCTTTTAAATACTAAAACAATTTTGTATTAAATACATTTGAACACAACTTAAGTACTACAACACTATTTAAGTTATAACTTATTAATACTTTTTTAAAGTATAGATAAAAGGAGGATAGCTTAATTTGAAGATTGATAACCTACAAACCTACTATCATGCCAGTCTAGCATCTCAATTTATTCTTTGCCATAATAGAATTTTTAATTTATATGTCAGTAGCTTACGCCCGCGACTCCGTCCGTGTGGAATTAAAAAAACAAAAGTGAGTAGACTATGTGTTCTTCCAGACTATCCTCTACATCTATGTAAAATTTCATCAAGATATGTTAAGCTGTTTAGGCTACAAACCCTAACATCCATCCATCTAAACTTACGCATTTATAATATTTATATGTCATAACACTCACCAACATCAGAATTCTTTGATTTGACACTCCGAGTTACATCATGCTTGCTTAACAGTCTGTGAAACCGGCTATCCACTACTGGTACTAAACACCTCAGTGCTGGTACATGCTTCATTCGGTACAGAAGGATGAAAAGTTCTTCTACTCTATGGTTAAGTTGGCCCCATTTTATGAACAGCTGTGCAGTCGGTGACAATACTTTGTGCTTTGCTTCTCGCTCTATCTCCTAAAATAGAGTTAACACAGTGATAGTCATAAATTAGTATTATTGATAGGATAGATGTGGGATCTATAGTATCACAAATCTATCCAATTCATTTTTAAAACATTTTGTGCTACCTTAGACTTTAAACCTGTTGATGGCATGTTTCTTACAAGTTTGACATCTAATTGAGAGTAAATTTTCGGAATTTCATATTGTTTTTTAAATGAAAACACAAGCAATTTTGCCCTACAAAAGGCACCTGGAAGTATTTTGTTTCACTTCACATTTGTACTCTGGATTAGATAGCTAAAGTAATCTACAATTGTCAGTAGAACTTGCAATCTACGGAACTAAATATGGATTATTCAACAGTCAAAAGTTATTGAAGCATAAGTGCCTTTATGTATGAAATAGGGATTATTAATGAGAAAACCTATCTCCATGTGTATACCATTCAATTTATAGCTATGCTGTAATAGTTTCATTGAAGAAGTTATATCGATCAGATATTAACTCAGCATATTTCAAACAGGAAATACATGAACATATATTTTTGTAGTTTAAATTATAAATAAACTAACTATCATCCGCAACTGCGTCAGCACGTAATTAAAGAGATGGTAAAATATCCTATGTGTTATTCTAGACTACATCTGTGCCAAATTTCATGAAGATCTGTTTAAAAGATATTTTGTAACAAATATGCATCTAAAGACTTTCGCATTTATAATATTAGTAAGACTAACTTATAACATGAATGTGTCGCCTACGTGATTACAACAAGAGATTTTGGGAATACCCAATGGGTTTCGCGACTCTCGCGCAATGGAAAATCCAAATGTTACGTCGAAAATTAAAATATCATACTCACGTTAAC
This sequence comes from Papilio memnon, assembly GCA_003118335.3. Classification (NCBI taxonomy): domain Eukaryota; kingdom Metazoa; phylum Arthropoda; class Insecta; order Lepidoptera; family Papilionidae; genus Papilio; species Papilio memnon. Next base: position 4,701,484 of record LD688956.1, read on the forward strand.
ATCAAAAGGTGAATATCTCATGTGAACACCAGCTAATTCCTTCCATTCTTCGTCATTGTCAAGCAATCTACACAACTCTCTATTCACTTCAAATGGTAACTCGTAAATATACATTTTTTAAAACCATTTAAAAACTTCTAGTAAAAATAACAATTGGGATGAATACAAGTCTGTTGAATGGCGTCAAAAATCCGACTGACAATCAACTGACAAATGACAGCTGTCTCTGCGTTTTTTGACAAGTGACAATCGACCAAAGAGCAAACGACTAATTTTTTTGACAGTATTATTTTACGTTTAACATAGAGTAACGTTCAGCAGTGGACGACCTAAGGCTGACATTCTACTTACCCACCTCTATGAAGTTGGTCCTACTTGATTTGTTTTTTTTATGCAATCAACTTTTGGAATCATTAGAGGTGGTTAAGAGTTCCGACTGGCAAACAACATTTTTTTTACTTTAATATCCATTTCCTTTTTAAAGTGGAGCCGAAGATTAAAACAGGGTCATCTTAGCCCCCGTAGTAACAACCACTTTTCCAATTCGATTAAAGCAGAATACTAATTACAATTCTATTAGTCAAACTAATCTTTAAAATGGCTTAAAGGGTTAATTTTTCAGATTTATAATCTAGTAAGCCTCGTTTAAGATTTAGAAGTACTTCCTGTAACAACAACAACAATCATTTTAAGTGATTCTTATTTTCATATTCCATTAGACTTATAGACTAAGATCCCATGGTCGGCTAGCACACTTCATTTCAACAAGACCGGAACTTTGTCAGCAGAGGGCTCTAATAGAGCTCTTTTCCCATATATTCTAAGACAAAGATTTAACTTATGACGAATTACGAATACCAAATTGTTCGTCTCCGTATATCTTTAAATGACAAAAGGTTTTCTTTATTTATACAGAAACTTGCATGACCGTGTAAGTTACGGTCCGTCCCAAGAAACTTTTAACCCGTAATAAATAAACGTTTAAGTCGTAATATATCACTGTGGTTGTACACTTACATGCGTTGAAATATAACATATGTACATAGATGTATAAAAACACGAACTTACATACAGGCTTGATATTCCGCAATACAAAAGACTTAGTAAAAAAAGTAAAAACTGCTAAAGTCCGCTTTCCCTTCCTATCTGTTGTGATTTAACCCAGATAAGCCTACTGTCCTATATTTAGGACAGTAGAAATAAAAAAATATATCAGAATACCCTCTTTATCTAAGATTATTTAGTCTTATGATTTGCAGTAAGAAACATGTTAGCTTTATTAGAAAAAATAAAAAGACAGTTATTTTAACAGTTTTTACCTTATATTTTACCTTATAAGTGTGTAATAAAAGTGCGTTGCAGACATGGCAAATGACAGGTATGTATAAAAAGTTATATTTTACTCGTGAGTTGTTTTTTTCTGTGTTAATATCTAGTTGATAACCTTAACTTTTGTACTAAATAAATATTCTAGCAAAATAATATAAATAAATTACGTATAACTTGTTACAAATACTAGCGTACTATATATAGGACAGTAGGATAATATACATGATTTTAGTACAATAATACAACTTTTTCTTTACAGACCGTTAGCTGCGCATGAAATTTTAGATGTTTTAGGAAATGTTTCTGATAATGAAGAAGATTATAGAGAACGACTGATATGTATTCTACCTCCTCCTGTTGATACTGACTGTCTCACTGACGAAGATTCGGGTGAAGAAGATAATGTAACTTTGCATAATTTGCCACGAAACATTCTGCTTCAACCGGCTGAAGTAATGATTCTAGGGCAGATTATGGTGAGTGATACAGAAGAAGAACCTTCTGATTCTACAGGTCGAACTAAACGTAGGCGTACCTACGCATGGAGAAAACGGGACTTGGCAAAAAATCCCGTGAATTGGCCAGATGTTCAAGGCGCTTGCCAAGATAAGCGCCCAATTGAGTGTTTTTTTTGCGATGTGCTGATTTCACGTGGCTGCGACCTTCCTTACCACGTAGTTTTTGATAATTTTTTTACTGGGACGCCCTTGCTGGAAGAGATAACAAAGAAAGGCCTTCGTTGCACTGGGACAGTTCGAGAAAACAGGACATCTAGTTGTCCTCTGATTACATCGAAGTTACTGAAAAAAAAGAAACGTGGTGCTGTCGATTACAGAACGACACATGACAACACGTTCATTATTGCTAAATGGCATGACAATAATATATTCAGTATTGCTTCTAATGCTGTAGTAATAAATCCTAAACAATCTGCCAAACGCTTCTCACAAAGTGAAAAGAGAAACATTGTCATAGAAGAACCACATATGGTGTCCATCTATAACAAATATATGGGAGGAGTGGATCGGTCTGATGAAAATATTTCACATTACCGAATTGGTATACGAGGTAAGAAATGATACATGCCATTGCTCACACACATGATTGATCTTGCCGAACATAATGCATGGCAGTTATATAAAATAAATCATGGAAAACTGGATCATCTTGGCTTTCGCAGAAGGGTAGCAATTGCTTTGATTGAACCAAACAGAAAAAATGCCAAAAGAGGGCCTAGCCGACCCTCCCATCATGAACATGCTGATAGTCGTAAAGACCAAATGAATCATCTGGTTATTCCTCAATCGAAGCAAACACACTGTCGTCAATGTCACAAAAAATATTTGATATGTTGCAAGAAATGTGATGTTGGAGTGTGTGTCAAGTGTTTTGAAACATATCATTCATAAATAGTGTTAATCTAGTAAATTACATATAACAATGGGTAATATAATCAATAGTTATCTAATAAACTACACTTTTTGATTACATTCTGTTTTGTCATAAATGGTCTTTTATTTCCTCTTATTATCCTACTGTCCTACATATAGGACGGCTGTTTCCCTGAAAGCCTTACACTTAATTTTTTTTTCATAATTTTTTTTATGTTGCATAAGATCTAATAAACTAAATAATGTAACATTTTTCAAAATTTTCAGAAAATTTTAGTTTCAGGCTTATCTGGGTTAAGAAAGGATATTTGAAATTAATATCACAGTCAGAGTGTATTTGAACAATAAAATTAACACTTGGCATGCGGGGAACGTATTTTTACATATTTGCAGTGTTGCTGGAGCGCGGATTTTTTTTCTTCCCGTGATTTACTAAAATACACCAGCTGCACATTTAATTCGGTTAAGTATTTTACGGTATATGTAAATGTAATTTTCGTGATCGATCGTCAAGTCAAATGACAATCAGATATTCGAAACGAATTAACGATGCCACATCCAGTAGAATTTAATATATCCGTGTATGTTTTAGTGTGGTAAGATCGTAAAGGCATCGACGGGGCGTGGCTTCGAGACACGAGAGTTGAAAATAGATTATGTTATAAAATGAAAGTGTAAATTGTTTACACAATGCCTTCTGAAGCTAAGATAATGTATTTACTTCGTTAATAATGTATTTAATAAAATGTATTTACAATAGCAAATCATACCGAATTATAAAATTTATTTTAAGCGATAGGAAATGATCTCATTTACCTTGTTATGAAGTTTCTTTTTGGGGGTCGTAATTAATTTCGAAGAAAAACACTATTTTGTACTTGTATAGTATATTTATAGTAACAGTTATGTTCAGTTACAATTTTTATAAAAATTACATTTAATAGTCGACACAGAACAAACATTTTTGCTATCTAATTTAAAAATGTTCCAAATAACCTAAAATGTTTATTTCCGAATCGCTTTAAAATGTTCCAAAACTAACTTAAACACAGTTTCTTTTTATTTCATTTAAACTGTTCTATAGATAACCTAACCTATGCAGTTTTTCACTTTTTGTATTTCTATGAAATTAGTTACTATCCTCAAAAAAACTTCAATATAATGTAAACCAGATCATTTTCTATCGTTGAAAGTAAATTTTATGAAAATACTGCATTCGCTATTGTAAATTACCTATAATATATCCATCCATCAATATTACTATGTTGAATTAAAAATAATATACCATTTTTTCCACATAAATATAAATTAACTTAATTAAAAACGAAGCCAAACATAATCAGAAAAGTTATACCGCACGAAACCTTATTCGGCCCATCAAATTCTAATTTGATTGTTTAACTCATTTGTTCAAACAAAACTTGAATCAAACCATAAATTGGAATATATAACCTAAAATATTTATATTCCTAGCGGCGTGGTTAGTAGAATTTGTAAAATACATAGACATTTTTAATCTTATTTTTTTTAAAGTGTGGTTATGCCACAATTCTAATGATTTTAGGCATAGATAAAAGTATTAAAAACACCATCGTCGTAACTTTTATAATCTGTGAAACTGATCTATATAAAATAACTTCTGAATAAATAAGGTTATAATTGTAATGTAAAATTAATTGACTGCTTTAACGCCGGCAGATAAAGTTACCCTTCGAACAAATTTATCATGATTAAAAATAGTTTTAGGCAACGATTAAGGAAGTTAATTCAATCGATTGCTTTATCCAATTCCTGTAATAATATATTCTCATTTCATCGAATTACTTTTTTATTAGAATCGTAGTAATAACTAGCTTTCACCCACGTTTCGTCCGCGTGGAATTAAAAATAAAACAAAAGTAAGTAGCCTACGTGTTATTCCAGACTATCCTCTACATCTATGCCGTCTCACCGAGATCCTTCCAGCAGTTAAGGCTACTCGAACAAACATTCATCCATCTAAACATTGGTATCTATAATCTATACCTATAGTAATATTATAAAGAGCAAAGATTTGTATTTTTGTATGTATGGAAATAACTCAAAAATTATTGGGCCGATTTTAAAAATTCTTTCACCGTTAGAAAGGTAATTTATCTGTAATAGGCTACATTTTTTTAATTTCACTCGGGCGAAGTCGCTAGCAATAGCTAGTATTAACCAAGGCTAAGTTAAAGTAAGATTAATTAATATAAAAATATTTATCTTTTTATTTTTTAAGTGAATAAATGAAGTTCTTTTAGAACTAAAACGCATAACACAAAGGAGTTTCAAACCACAAAGGTCTTATAACTACGTAAAACTCCGTACGGAGACCTACATTTATTGTATTGTCTGACTTAATGGCTCTAATTGTGCTCGGAATATTTTTCTACAGTCTGAAAATGCATTTGTAACGGTTGTTTTTATCGTTCAGAATTATTAAAGTCGCTTCCTTCCATTTTATTTGTGTATTTTTAAATTAAATGAATTTTGTATATAGTAAACTAATAAAGTTACTAATTACAATGTTTTAAAATTAATCGTCTAACAGATTTATAAAATTAAAAATAAAATTCCTTTTATATCACACTGGCCACTTATAAAAAAAAACGATTCGACCACTTCTAAAAACGATTGTATTTACGAAGAAAAATGTTCCGAATTCAAAATATCTCATCCACTTTTAAAGATCTAAATTGAAATATCTTGTCTCTTTGAAATGATTTGCCGCGATATTTTTCATCATTCCAAATGTCACCTAAAACTGGATAAATCGTCTTATAGATTTTCAAATCAATTTTATAAAACAACGTTTTATTGCTAATAATAAATGGAGCTCGGTTTGTGATAACAAATAAAATTATGGTGCGAGTTTATATACATAACATTTGTCAAATTATCAATTGCAAATGACGTGACATGATGACAAACCATGGCAATCTTGCTTCCTTGATGTTGGCAGCTTGTAGAGTATGGTCCCTTTCCCACATTAGGGTTTTTATCCAATTTATTTACCCCCTAAGTTTAATAGTGTGACAATATATAGCCTGAAGCGTGACGTAAGTGTAGGGATTTTTATTAAAAAAAGAATTATTCGAAAATGTGCTGTAATTGCTGACATCTTAGGCAACAAAGAAGTGTGTGTTTACGCTTCTTTGTTGTTCTGTTCATATTTCTGTTTTTTCCTACCGATGAATTTGGATAAAATGTAGAATACAATTCTGTCAAGAGTAAAGTATAGGGTACTCATTTTAATTTTACGCGCATAACGTTGCGTGCGAAAGCTTATATTTGATAAAAAACTTTTGCAAGTATAAGAAAGCGGTTTCTTAATTACATAAACTTTGCTACATTCGCTTCAACAAGTAATTTGCCAATGTGTAAATGACTTAAGTTGAAGATGAGTTAAGTAACTTGAAAGTTCAAATACGTCACGTCTCATGCCTTTCAAACTTAACACAAGCTTCGAGAATATATTCAAAGAGGCATTTTAACAAAACCAATATTTGTTTTAATAACCGACTTTTAAAAAGGAAGTTTTTGCTTTCAATAATTATTTTAAATGCTAAATTCATAATTAAGAAATAAGTTTGTCATTGCGACCTTTAGTAATAATTCTAGTATGTTTCCTCTTTGCATAGTAGTAAAAACAAAGTTTTTAGGAGTTTTTATAATGGCTCATCATACATAAGATATTCAAAGATATGTGTGAAGTCAACCCATAGACTAAGGGACAGATCTACAAGTCCATCATAAGACCTGTCGTACTGTATGGATCTGAATGGTGGGCCACCAAAGTTGCGGATGAAAGGAGATTGCATGTGGCTGAGATGCGAATGTTAAGATGGATGTGTGGTGTGACAAGAAAGGACGTAGTTAAGAATGTGTATATTAGAGGAAGTTTGAAAGTAGCGCCAGTGGTGGAGAAATTGAGAAACAAAAGGTTAGCATGGTATGGACATGTTATGCGACGAGACGATGGGGACATAAACCAGAAAGTGTTTAGAATGAATGTGGATGGCTACAAAGGAAGAGGAAGACCGAAGAAAGTATGGATGGATTGTGTGAAAGAGGATATGCTTGAGAAGGGAGTTGATTCAGATATGACGGCTGATAGAAATGTATGGAAGAGTAGCACATACTGTGCCGACCCTCCGTAAGGGATAAGGGCAAGTTGATGATGATGATGTGTGAAGTCAACCCATGCGGGTTTACTTGATTGACTTCTAGTCACTTCTAACTTAGAGTAGGCACTCTCAGTGGCGACGTATAGCTGATGATGAAGTATGTCTAAAGGTATGGATGTAGAATCAAAATATATGTGCTAGAGTCCGGCCAAAATATTCTTACCATACACACTTTTATAAACACGTTAGTCTTTTAAATCTATACTAATATTATAAAAAGGAAAGATTTGTATTTTTGTATATATTGAAATAACCCTTAAACTACTGGGCCGATTTTAAAAAATCTTTCACCGTTAGTAAGGTAATTTATCTGTGAGTAACATAGAATATATTTTTTAAATTCACGCGGGCGACGTCGCGAACAACAGCTAGTTATTTATATTTTTATACTTTGGACAGTGAACTATATTGAATTAGGAAAAATAACTCACACGGTATCAGAAAATGTACTTTAAATTTTAAACTAGTGTTAACTTACTTGGAAACTGATATCTAATAACAACTTCATTGCTTAGAAGATATTGCTTTAGTTTGTTGTCTATTTCCCGCCTTCAGCCTTTAAATAGGTTTTACGTTGAGAAAATAACAGCGTTGGATAAATTGTTGCAATCAATTGTATTTTAGTTTAAAAATAAACTACTCTTTGATAGTGTTGGCGATGCAATAATCCTTTTTGGTTTTATATTTTATATTTTTCTTTTTTGTATGAATTCAAAATTAGAACGTAAGTTTTTAAGTTTTATTCTTTTTTGAAAATATGTATTAGTGTTGATTAAATCCGTAACACTGTTGCTAGGCTGTTTCTTTTATAATTTTTCCACTTTCTATTTTCATTTTCATTTCATTTTTAATTCTTTATATTCCGCGAGCTCCTCCTCCGCCTTCCTGTGCGTCTTTTTCATTGGTGTCAGAATTTTGGTAAGTCCTTATACATATTTTTTTCTTATTTTCCTTTTTTTTATTTTAAAAAAATGTTTACTCGCTCTCGAGCACGCAAAGCGGCTCCAACATTGAGCCGGAGGCCGCGTTAATAAGTAAACAAATAGCCGCGGAAAAATCTGCGTACGAAGAAAGGATGCAGGCAGAGTTGGCGGCACCATACGTGACAGGCGCGCCTTTCGCGCCTTCGGCAACCTACGTGGCGGGCGCACCTGTTGCGCCTCTCACCGGCATCATGCAGCCGCCTCCATCGGCATTGGCCTCATACACGCCACTAGGTACACACCGCACTAACATATGTAACAACTTAAATATTTTTTTTTATTGATAACACCTTACACCTTGCGGAGGCCGTTGAGGAGGCTGCCGCGGCGTCCAGGACAGCAAGCCAAAAGAGGATGCGGAGGGGACAGATTCCTCCATATAAGAAGCCGAACACTTTCAGCGATGGATCTGAGTTTCAAGCCTCCCCAGATCAATTTAATAGAAACATTCATTCGTCTGCATCGACGTCATCTTCAAACTCAGATCTTCTTTACGTAATAAAATCTTGGAAAACCAACGCCTAAAAAGCCACTTCATACAAGTTGGGAAGACCTGCGTATAACTACCAAAGATGTTGAGAAGAAACATACCCCAATGCCTTCAACGCCGTAAAGTTTTTTTATGTTGTTAAAGAAGTATATCTAGCATAGTTGTTCTGTTAAAAAAGTACTTCCAAATTTGTTGTTTTTATCGGAAAAATATATCTAAACTTGTTTTATTGTAAAAATAAAGTTTTTTTCATTCTTAAAAAAAAAAAACATTGTATGTAAAGGGTTTGGAGCGCGGCGATGTCGCCCTGGGACAGATACCAGCGACCATCGGCACAAGCCATGTCTTCCAAGCGGGAACTGCCATCCAGGCGCCCCCGCAGGCGTGGATTCCAAATGCAAGCATCTCTGGGTGTCAAGTCGCTACCTCCGCCATTCAAGCGGTTGTGGTCAATCCGGCACCACCGCAGGCAGGAGCCTCCTTTCACGCTGGCCTAGGTACCAGCCCTAACCAGCGCCCTATAGCGGCGCCTATTGCGCCTTTCGCGCCTTCGGCACTATACATGCCAGGCACGCCTTTCGCGCCTTCGGCAACCTACGTGGCGGGCGCGCATGTTGCGCCTCTCACTGGCATCATGCAGCCGCCGCCATCGGCATCGGCCTCATACACGCCACTAGGTACACACCGCACCAATATATGTAACAACGTAAATAAAAAAATTATTGATAACACCTTACACCTTGCGTAGGCCGTTGCCCAAGTGGCGGCTGCCGCGGCGTCCAGGACAGCAAGTCATAAGAGGATGCGGAGGGGACAGATTCCTCCATATACGAGTAAGAAGCCGAACACTTCCAGCGATGGATCTGAGTTTCAAGACTCCCCAGATCAATTTAATAGGAACATTCATTCCTCTGCATCGGTGACATCTTCAAACTCAGATCTTCTTTACGTAATAAAATCTTGGAAACACCAACGCCTAAAAAGCCACTTCATACAAGTTGGGAAGATCTGCGTATAACTACCAAAGATGTTGAGAAGAAACATACCCCAATGCCTTCAACGCCGTAAACTTAATTATTTAATTCTTCTTATTTTACTTACGTGCTTTATTTTTGTCTCCTGCCCCTGTACATACAATGTTATTTTTGTTTTCTTTCTTTTGTAAAAACTATATGCATTACGCTTATTCTTTGTTGATTCGGTCAACCTTAATTTAGTTTTATTTTTTATGTACTTGAGTTTATGTTGTTTTGTGACACCAGGGGGCGGGCATGTTGGCGATGCAATAATCCTTTTTGGTTTTATATTTTATATTTTTACTTTTTGTATAAATTCAAACTTAGAACGTAAGTTTTTAAGTTTTATTCTTTTTTGAAAATATGTATTAGTCTTGATTAAATTCGTAACACGGTTGCTAGGCTGTTTCTTTTATAATTTTTCCTCATTTTATTTTCATTTTCATTTCATTTTTAATTCTTTATTTTCCGCGAGCTCCTCCTCCGCCTTCCTGTGCGTCTTTTTCAGATAGTAATTACTAAACTTAAATACTGTACTTAGTACTTTATCTCTCTGGAGGAAAATCAAATATATCTATACTAATATAATAAAGCGTAAACACGCACTTCTTTATAGCCTAAGATATCAGTAATTACAGCATGTTTTTAAATAATCATTTTTTTAATAAAAAGCCCTACACTTAAGTCGCTTTAGGCTATATATTTTTACGCTGTTAGACTTGGGAGGTAAATAAATTGGATAAAAATCCTAATGTGGGAAAGGGACTATACGCTACAACGCCGCCAACATCAAGGAAGCAAGATTGCCATGGTTTGTCATCATGTCATGTCATTTTGACATTTGCAATAGATAATTTGACAAATGTAAACAATAAAATAAAGTTTTTATAATATCATGCGGATGAAGACGCACGCGAACAGCTATAACATAAAATATAATGATAATTTCCCAATTCATATTGTAGTTTTTTTTTAAAGATTTTACCAATAGGTATGTTTAAGTAACAGTTAACAATTGATATATTTGAATTCCCTGTTTTTAAGTTTTTAGTGCATCAAGTTTAGAAACTTGAAAAATAGTCGTGTGTTGGAGAAAATTTCCTGCGATTTATAACAATTAAATATATTTATTTATTTATTTATTTATTTAATTCTTTTTGCACAACATATATATAGAGCTTACGAGTAAAATGGCTTTGAATGTGAAAAATGACTACATCTGACTGCGGGTCATATAACTTAATAAGAATGCTATCGTAACTGTCAGCCCGGTACAGACGTTCAGTTCTAATTGACAGTTTAAACTGAAGATTCGAACTGTTCAATTAAAACTGTCAGTTACAACTGAGTGTATGTGTCTTTATATACTTAAATAGCTATATGTTTATAAATTTTTATTGAAAATAATCACAATATGTGAAATTTCGTAGTGTGAGCTACGCATTTGCTACGTGATTGCTACGCCAGTTCGTAGCTACAAATTCTCATCTATACATACATAATTTGAGTGTCTGTTTGTAATATCAAAGAAAAATGCCAGATTTCGGGAAGATGTTGTATTTACGTTGCTGATAAAAAAAATCACATTTAAAAAAAAATTGTCTGTCTGTCCGCAAACCGTGTTTGTTCCGGATAATCTCGGAAACGATTGGGCCGATTTCGACTGGACTTTCACTGGAGGGTAGCTGACATAGACGGGAATATTATAGACTACTTTTTTTTAGATTCCTAGATTCCAAAATGACGACTAGACCGCCATCTCTGGAACGGGTGGACCAATTTGGACTTTGGCTTTGAAGGTGGCTGGTAAAAATTAGATGCACGCTAAAATGTTATAGCGACCTTTTTTAAAAAAAAATCCTCGTTAACAAAATTTGCGGGCGACAGCTCGTTTGTATATGAGATTGATTTTGGACCTCGCGTTTATGCTGAGCCGTAATAAAAATAAATATTTATTTATTGGAGCAAAAGTATAGTATTATTGGCACTGTAAGAAGAGTTTACAAAAATGTTATATTATCGGATAACAGTCACAGTACAGCAAGCGGTTATCTGCTGAATTAGGTCGTCACTGCCGCAAGCGACCTAATTCAGCGACACTACTGAGCCATTCTGGATAAAATTAGTCACAAGACAGCAAGCTAATATATTCAGAATCGCGTCGTAGGAACTAACTCGAGAAGACAATATTTGTTTCCCTTCTTTATTTCTTGATTCCTCCTTGATTTCTCCTTTTACCTTTGACCCCTATTCCTCTTTGACCCTTTCTACTTCTTAAACTTGATTTGCGTATTTTTTTTTTGTGACTGATTTGCCACTGTTTGCCTTGAAGAGGCATTTACAGCTTCACCGGGATTGAGGTGGCCGAGCGCAGATGGCGCTTAGCCTAAACCTCGTTTATGAGTAACTAAGCTCGAGAGCTCGCAGGAGCCTCGGCACGGGCCGTTACTTCGTTATGATTACCGGATTGGGAGGCCGCCGAGCTCTTAGGTCGCTTCGGTGGACGCTCCATGGAGTGACTAGGCACAAGGGCCACCGAGAGGGGACCTCGGCTTGGGCTGTCACTCAATACGCGTTTAGCATTCCGATTCAAGGGTGCCCGAGGGGGCCGAACCTCGATTTGATCGGCTGCTGCTATCTGGTTACTAATATTATTATTAATATATCTAACATTACTACCACTTCGGAAAGCGTTAGCGCTGGGAGAAGAAGTGGCGGAAGAAACTCCAGCAACGCTTCTATCATTGATAGGCGAAAACCTGCCTGCTATGGGGCCGTATCGCGGGAATGATTGCCGTAGTCCACATCGACTACGGCGTTTTGTCTGTCTGCGTAGTTATTTAATCCTTGATTTGCGTAATGTACACTAAATCGTGATAACTAAAGGCGCATGCAATACAACATCGCGTTTTAATATACTAGTGGCGCCATCTGTTATTTGTAAGTGAAACTATTGGATGCAGTAAATGTTGTAGCACTAATTTAAGCATATACTGACATTTAATAAAACCTGTAAATAACTGTGGACTTTTGAAAGTTAAAGATATACTTTTAGTAAGCAATTTATTTATAGTAAACGGCCATCCAGTAGACATCTGTCTTGACCCCGTTGAACGTGACTAGCGCTTATAAATTGGAATTAATAGTTGAGAGGGAAACGTTGGAATGACCTTGAAGGAACCGAGTTTAAATTTACCAATGGACAAATTAATATATCTTAACTGACGTACAAAACTATCCAATTTAAAAACATGAGATTAAGTACCACGGATATCTTATCTAACTAGTATTATAAATGTGAAAGTTTAGATGGATGGATGTTTGTTGAATCTCGTTAAAATTTAAAGAAAGAACTGGAAGAATGCATGTACTTACTAGGCTATTTTGTTTACTTGATGTGTTTGTTTATAAGAGAAAATTTAAGAGCAAATATTTTTATATTAAAAAAGTAATTGTTAAATTAAAACATAATGTCTGAAGTTTAACAAAAAATGGTGCAAAAAATAAAAGTTACTTTCGCGTGAATATTTAAGCCATGATAAATCTGACCAACGGGTCTCAGATGGGAAGAAAACTTTTGTATGCGATAATTTACATGCGGCCTGTGTACTCATTAATTATATTTATTTTTGTATAACCTGCTTTTAATATTTCACTAAATGTACAGCGTATTATCTCAGTGGTTTAAGCACTTGAGTGTTAATCTACAGGTCATGGGTTCGAATGCCGCTGTGCCAATGTGATTTTCGAATTTCAAATGTACATATCCGACGTTCTAACGGTGAAGAAAAACATCGTGATGCCTGCACATATCGGCGAAGGAACTCAAAGATGTGTGTGAAGTCAACCCGCAGTGCAGCGTGGTTGACTATGGTCTATTCACCCCTTACTTTAGGGTAGGCTCCGAGCCCCTTCAGTAGACATATAGAGAGCTGTGATGATGATTCAGCGTATTTAAGGAAAAAAATCATTGTAGTTTAATAAAATTTCAATAAACATGCAGTAAATTGTTTAATATTTTCTCTACGATTTATAAAAGTTATTTTGCTATCTTCATCCTTTTAAACCATGAATCTCAAAGTACGAGTATATTAGATTGAAAAATGTAGAAGAGACTTTTATTTATCGCACAGCACCGCAGGTCATATTTCCACGTCCGTTCTCATATCGTTTTAGAGGAAATGAAGGCTCGGAATTTGCCGGATGCGATGAAATTATCGATTCTACCACATTAACGGCCTCGATTTTATTTCCTATTCTGTGATATTTATTTATTCCTTAACAGGAGAATATTGCTGGCTTTAAATACACAAGGCTGAAGAATGTCTTTTATAAAGGTACTAGCTGTTCCCGTGCGGCTTCATCCGCATAAAATTATGAACATTTTATTTTATTATTTACATTTGTCAAATTATCAATTTCAAATGTCAAAATGACATGACATGATGACAAAGCATGGCAATGTTGCTTCCGTGATGTTGGCAGCAACTTATGGTATCTTTCCCACATTAGGGGTTTTTATCCAAAATATTTACCCCCTAAGTTTAATGGCGTGAAAATATATAGCCTAAAGCGTGACGTAAGTGTAGGGCTTTATTAGTATAGATAGAAATACTAATACATTCTTAAGGTGAAGAAAAACGGGATGCAATCTGCACATATCTGAGAAGAAATTCAGAGATATGTGTGAAGTCAACCCGCATGGGCCAGCACGGGTAACTAAGGCCTAGGCCTCTAACTTAGGGTAGGCTCCGAGCCTTAGTATTGACGACAATCATTGTAAACTGTCGTAGGAAAACGGTTTTTATTTTTTAAATGTCAGATAAAAATATAGTAGATAAATTTACATGCATGACCAGAACTTAATTCAGCGGCGACTCTTATGAAACGTTGTTAATTGCTGGATTACATCTGATATGTATCAAGTTCTAAGATATTAAAAAATATAGTCTATGTTACTCACAGATAAATTACCTTTTTGGAGGTGAAAGAATTTTTAAATATGGCCCAGTAGTTTTTGAGTTATTTCAATACATACAAAAATACAAAGTTTACCTCTTTATAATAATAGTATAGATAGCGTGTAATTTACTACTTTTATCAAAAGACGATATATTGCCTACAATATCTGATAACGGAGAATAAAAATGTAAAAAACATCATTGTATTTCATACTATTAAAAACCAGTAATTTTATTGATTTTAAAATAATCGTAGTAAAATACTATTGATACTTACAGTTCGTTCCTTTTTCTTGATCGTTCATTCAGTCGTTCTTTACCATGGGTGTCATAAAAATTATTTAAACTTTATCAAACAAAATCGCTTAAGCTTTGTATATGTACCACAGAAAAATGATAAGTACATGTTGCGGTCCCTTTATTATTTCAATTAAGCTGCGGTCCGCTGTATCACGGACCCAATTTAAATATTTTTGGTACAATCAGAAAGGATAAAATATGATTAAATCAAACATCATCCACCATGTATCTTTTAGCACACTTTTTATTTCGTATTTATATAGCGGCTTCACACGGGTCCAATGCTGGTACGCAAACGTGTTTATTTACATTAGAAACCTTTAGAGCTCGCGTACACTTGACTAAACTATCGCATAACTGTTTAATCGCGCTTTGATTGCTATGAGTTTATACGTGCGCACTCGCTTAGGGGGCGATTTGTGTGTTCCACCTCCCCGAGTGAGCAGGGGGTATCTACCCACACGGACTTAAAACCCCA
>LD688956.1:4763185-4774761 GCA_003118335.3 Papilio memnon
TGAGGAGGTTATATGCTCGCTTCTTGAAGGACCCTAAGTCGTAGCGGTTCGGAAATACCGCCGAGGACAGACAGGTAGATTCTTTCCTGTATTCGCTACATAAACTATTAGATATGTAAAAATGTGTTGTTAAGTAAGTTAGAGTATGTGAAAAACTGTGTGCTGCGTTATAGTTTTGCCTACAAGCTCAGTTTTAATTGATCAGTTGGATTGTTAATTAAAAATGAACGTATCAATCGAGCTTGAACTCTGTTTAGTTAAAACTGTGAGTGTGTGTAGCAAAATTTAAACTTAAAACGTATGAAGTGGGCGTAAAGTTCACCAAAAGCGTTGGTTTTAACCTATCAAATACTTTTGGAATAAGCAATTTACTTAACCTGGTCTATCGATATGAAATATTTAATGTTACACGAAAGTGGAAAATATGGAAACCTTGTAAGGTGATTAGATTTTCCCGAAGGTTTTACGAAGTTGCTTCCGTAAACGCATATTGATTACTCGGCACCTTTTTTTAATTTCGTACGGCCTCTAAATTCTCCTATCTGCGTATAATCGAAGCTTCTACAATGAAAAGATTAACCTTTATCAGGAGCTTTTTATTTATTTTTAAATGCTTACGTAATTAAATGGCTTTTCACTTACTTTGGTATATATACGAAATTATTATTATAAAAGTATAAACTAAAGAGTTTAACGATTTAGTTCTTTAAAAGACTTAAATGATAAATTAAATGGCTCCTATGTAAACTATAGTATGTTTGAAACTCTAATTTTGCAAGGCTTAAAATATTAAGATTAATTAAGACGCATCAAAAATGAACCTATTTTAGGTAATGTTATTTTCATCTTCTATTTAACATTACTTTTTAATTTGCACAGAAATAAATATTTACAAAGTTAATTAAAAACAATACGATGTGTAAATCGCAAAACTGTGGCTTATAACAGTTTACGTAGGAGCCTGTGTTATTCCTCAAATAAATTGATGTCTATAATAAGAAACCATCTGAGTATTACTGAAATATAATAATAATAATGTCAAAACAGCATTAATATCGGCGAATCTAATCAATTTCTACGACGCTCTACGAAGTGCTGCTACGAGGTAACTCATAAAGTGCTACGAACAGCTACGGTGTAGCGTGCCTCACAATAATGAGGCTTCCCGTACTATTCATGAATAAATTAATAGAATAGAATCTCCTCTCTAAAATAACATACTCGTACATATTAAATACTAGCTGTTCCCATGCGGCTTTATCCGCGTGAAATTATAAAAACTTTATTTCATTGTTTACATTTATCAAATTATCAATTGCAAATCAAAATGACACGACATGATGACAAACCATGGCAATATTGCTTCTTTGATGTTGGCAGCAACTTATGGTCTCGTTCCCACAATAGGGTTTTATCCAAAATTTTTACCCCCTAAGTTTAATAGCGTGAAAATATATAGCCTAAAGCGTGACGTAAGTGTAGGGATTTTTATTAAAAAAAAGCATTATTCAAAAAATGCTGTAATTGCTGATATCTTAGGCAACAAAGAAGTGTGTGTTTACGCTTTATTATATTAGTATATATAAGTATAGATTGATTTTTTTTGTTTAACTTTAATATAATATTTTAATATAAAAGTATTTTCTTCTATTAAGTACAAGACGTAAAAATAAATGTAGATTTTGTCCGTCAATATAAATTTATATTAGTTAAATATTTAATACCAATTATTACAAAGTCATTAACTGAGATGAAGGGTTCCATTTAAATTAATGAAGTTCTTCCTTCATTGAAATAAACAAATTTGAAGGGAAATTTCAATTACAAAGGATTAAATCCCAAAACTGTTTGTTCAACATTTGACTTCAAATATTCTGTCCAGTATTTTGTTCAATCGATTTTATATCTTTAGATGAATTACTATTGAATATTAAAGCCTCATCATCATCATCAATCATCTCACACGTCCACACCGAGGGGCTTGAAGCCTACCTTAAGTTATGGGTGACTAGGCCATAGTCAATCACGCTCTCCCACTGTGGGTATTATTCGTTGTATGACAATCTGAGACATGAATTGTTACTAAGACTGTCCCTAAGGTGTGGATTTAAAATATACAATTCTACGATATTTGACTAACTGATGTATGAAAAATGAAAACTTTTAATATAATTATTTTTACACATAATAATGGCAACAAATGTAGAATTTTTGCATTGTTTTCGACTCTATATGTTTCAGACGTGCATAAGAATCCATGCAATTTTTCTGTATAATAAAAAAGCTCTCCTACGTTTCTCTCTATGCATAATTTCCTCATTCCTGATACTCGCAATATTTTGTCTTATAAAAATAGGCAGTGTTAAAATTCATCTATACTAATATAATAAAGCGTAAACACACACTTCTTTGTTGCCTAAGATGTCAGCAAAAACAGCATATTTTTGAATAATGCTATTATTAATAGAAAGTCCTACACTTACGTCATGCTCTAGGCTATATATTTTCACGCCATTAAACTTAGGGGGTAAATATTTTGGATAAAAACCCTAATGTGGGAAAGAGGCCATAAGTTGCTGCCAACATCAAGGAAGCAAGATTGCCATAGTAAGGTAATTGGTATTTTGACATTTGCAATTGACAATTTCACAAATGTAAACAATAAAATATTTCTTTTTTTTTATTTCACGCGGATGAAGCAGCAAGGGAACAGCTAGTTTCTATTATATAATTTATTTATTTGTTTAATTCAAAACATTTTACTTAGTTGTTAAGTTTGCGTTCAAACGTTTGTTTCACTCGTATCTTTTACAAAGAAGGTACTCCTAAGTTCTCCAACTATCCGAGTTTGGACGTAGCTTCAATAAGTTGGAGTTGAGATGGTAGTTTGCAAGTGAAATGAAAAACTTTAACTACAATGGGTAAAATAAACTTCTAGATATGAATACTAAATATTTTAAGTAACTAGATACTTGTAATTAAGTTTTTTTATAATCTGACCTTAACTAAAAAACAACAAAAAGCCCACTCTATGTTAGTGGGGTAATAAAATATTAGGATATTATCTGACACTTAGATCGGTCGCACACCTTTGATTAAACTATCGCACAACTGTTGTGCGATTGTCGATTGCTTCGCAGCTCAACTGTTTAGTTGCACAACTAAAAACCGAGTAGTGTGCGCACATATAAGCTCATGGAAATCAAAGCGAGAGTAAACAGTTGTGCGATAGTTCAGTCAAAGGTGTGCTCTTATTATTAAAAAATTACTCATTCCATCGACGCTCTAATCTTGTATGGATCACGGAGATAGCCGAACGGTTACGAACACCACCACGTAATCCGATTTATGTCCTTAACTATTGGGCTATTGAAATTTCTAATATTAATTTTATTTCAAATACAACTGGAAATGCAAAAACCGTATTTCCTTTTAACTGAACTTTATTTGCTCCGCTAAACATACGCTATTCATTAAAAGTTTTTTCTGAACAATGTCGTATGCATTATAAAGTTTTTAATTCACTACTTGAATAAGGTATATATTCTAAAGAAATAAATACATAGAAAATTTAATAAATTCATTTATAATGTGTACTCGTGAACATCGACCCTAATTAAATTAAAAAGTTGCGTGTTACGCGGTGTAATGTTACACGGCGAGCATTTATGAATGAATGAATGAATGAATGTATATTTATTGCCACAAAAAAGAAATTACAAATACAGACTAATTCTAAAGAGAACATATAAAACCGTGGCAAAAGGTATCCAGCTCAGCGTATGCAGGAGGGACTAAGCCGTTCCTGCGCTGGTTTTCAGCTGGATCCTTCGCACTCACTTAACTTATACTTAATTTATGCAGTCAATACGTTGAGTTAGAACGCGCGCACACCTTTAACTAAACTATCGCACAACCGTTTAATCTCGCATTCCTATCAGCTTAAATGTAAGTGCGCACACTACTCGATTTTTAGTTGTGCAACTAAACAGTTGAGCTGCGAAATAATCGACATTCGCACAATTATGCAATAGTTTAGTCAAAGTTGTGCGCCCGCTCTAAGTATGTCCCATCTATATCAAATTATCAGTGTTAAATATTACAGTTAATGAAATAAAACTGAACATGGACATAAATCAAAATATCAATCTGACATTTGTCGTGACGCGTGACACTTTCTGATTATTTCTCTGAGCGTAAACGTACAGGCGACGTGACCCGGATTGGAAATGTGTCAGTCCCCTTCCCGAGGGGATAGCGTACCTTGTAATTCATTTATTAGGGTTCATAACAGGAGTAACAAAAAACATATAACGTTTGCTATGTTTGCTGATAGAGAATAAGAATTTATTATTTTATTAATTCATAATTTCGATGTTTCTAATCAATGTTACTCGTTTAATTCCTCAATTTCCCCTCTATTAAATCTAGATTAATTTCTAGATTAATTGTAAATTAAAAATCATACCCCTCAAGAGTGGGAGCACCTTTGATTAAATTATCACACAATTGTGCGAATGTCGATTGTTTCGCAGCTCAACTGTTTAGTTGCACAACTAAAAATCTAGTGTGTGCGCACATCCAAATAAGCTTATAGGCGCGGCTAAACAATTGTGCGATAGTTTAGTATCAGGTGTGCACACGCTCTAAGGGTACCTCCCAGTAGCGTGTTAACGTGGCGAATTGCAATGTCAAGATGTCACACGTATACACTCCACTGCAGTACTTGTCTGACAAGACATCTTGACAGTGAAACAAATGAACAAGCCTGCAGTCTCACCTTAAGACTAAAGTATCGCACAACTGTTGTGCAATTGTCGATTGTTTCACAATTCAATGTTAAGTTGCCCAACTAAAAATCGACTAGTGTGCGCATCTCCATATAAGCTCATAGGAATCAAAGCGAGACTAAATAGTTGTGCGATAGTTTAGTCAAAAGTGTGCGCGCTCTTAAGTAACTAATAACTTTAATACTAATACTATTCTACAAATTACTTGGAAATAACAGCTGTTGCTTCGTTGCGACTTTCAAGTGGCCGTTGATGTTATTAGCAGTTACTTCCTTCTCTATTCGTCATGGGTAAGATGACGAAAATCAAATATGCACAAAATATCATGTCTATAGCCTATCCATTTATAAAGATCTGTATACATGTTCCGTTACTGATTTTCCTGTCAATAACACAATATTTAAAGTGACACTGAATTACGAGGGTTTGAATCTGCCATTCCACAATGGTTTCTCTTGGCTATACTTATTGGTACAATTGTTATGCGACCAGACGATGGGGACATAAACCAGAAAGTGTTAAGAATGAATGTCAATGGCTACAAAGGAAGAGGAAGACCGAAGAAAGCATGGATGGGTTGTGTGAAAGAGGATATGCTTAAGGGAGTGGATTCAGATATGACGGCTGATAGAAATGTATGGAAGAGTAGCACATACTGTGCCGACCCTCCGTAAGGGATAAGGGCAAGTTGATGATGATACTTAGTGGTACAATTTGTTTTAATCAACATTAGATAATCTTTCGTTGCATTATTTACACTCTGAGTTTCCTGGCATAACGTCAATATTTAAAACCTTAAATGGAAATTAAAAATATAACTGTTCCAACACTTTTGTCAAATGTCAAAATTGTAATTCTGTCAAATTTATTTTGTAATCCACTTTATTATATTTCATTTAAAATTTACGAAGGAAAAATTGATTATGTGTGAGACTGTGCCGTTTTTTAGGAAGTATTGTGGATTTATTTCATTACAACTTGGAATGCTTTTTATAAGCATACAAAGTATTGTTAGTAGAATTCTATAATTTTTATTATGTTAACCTTAATATCTTACTTCTTACTTCTTACTAATATTATAAATGCGAAAGTTTAGATGGATGGATGGATGTTTGTTAGAGTTTGTAGCTTAAATGGCTGAACGGATTTCAATTAAATTTGGCACAGATGTAGAGGCTAGTCTGGAAGCACACATAGGCCCCTCACTTTTTTAATTCCTCGCGGATGGAGTCGCGGGCGAAAGCTAGTATTTAATACTTTTTCTGGTTCAGTCCCTTAGCAAAGATTTTCAATAGTTTGGGAATCTTTATGCTAGTATAAACAATATTTTTCATAAATCCCGTTCAATATTACTCTATCAGTCAACCCTGCTTTCTTCTACTTGTAACAGCTTCTTTCCCGCCATCGTACAATTCCCGGTCTTCCGTGGACCTCCTACAGTACTTCGACGAGCACTCTACATTAAGGGAGCGACTTACTTCTTTGTAAAACATCGCAAAGGCGTTTTTTTAACGCTATCGCTAACATGACATGTAAAATCTCTCTTGTTCCATTTGTTTAGAGCTCAAAATGCAACACGGCTCAAAAAAAAAGCGACACGTTTTTAAAGCGCTGCAATTGTGAATGAGGCTAATCAATTGTTAAACGTCTCTGAATGTTTTCAGGTAACTGGAGTATTAGGATTGTCTATAATAGAAGTACAAACGAACATGGATTATTTGCAAGCAAAGAACTTCACAGAATCACTTCGTATGATAAATTTTTCATAAACTTTAGCGTAGTTTGTAATAATTATCATTATCTATACTAATAATATTAACTGAAAAGATTGTTTGCTGGTTTGTTTGCATTGAATAAGCATCAAAACTACTGAACCCATTTAAAAATACTTTCTACTTTAGAGAGCAACAATCACAGTTACATAGGCTATATTTTACATCAACGGGGTGGGTATACTCTTTGCCGCTCAGGCTGGGGCGTATCGATAGTTTATAAGTTAGAAGTCTATTTGGTTATAACACATGAGTAGATAATCCAGAGTGAAAACTTCTAATGTGCCACTGGCTGAATGACGCGAACTCAAAAATACTGCGAAAAAACCGGATTACACCGGTGTAAACCGGCATACAGTTTCGTTTCTATATGATTTTATCTTGATGAGGATATTTCCCCTTCCTATGCGTCTCCTCCACCGTCAAATCCACTTTCCCATCCAATTCTTTCCTTATAAGAAAAGGGACTAAAGTTGGGCCTCCGGCACCACACTCATCAGACGAAACGCGGAATTGCTTCCACTTCACGCCTGTCTTCTGTGTGGTTGTGGTATTGCACCGGGCGAGCCGACCCATTCGTGCTAAGATGTTAAAGCGGGCTCTACCACTGTTAAATCTGCTCTATGGTGGTACTAAAATAAAGTGACTGTATTTTTATACTGTTTGTTCTTTCATTTTTTTAGGTACAACAGGTGCGAACCATGTGTTAACAAACCTTGACACCTCGATCACATATGGCTTTACTTTAATTTTCTTTGTGTACATATTTTTGGGTGTCATATTACTTATTGCGACATTTTGGGTAATAATTACTTTTAAATATTAAATCTTCATCATCCATAGTCATTTTACAATTTTTTTCACAGATTAATAATGTTTATCGAATATTTATACGTTTTTATATGTATCTAAATTTAATTGATAGCTTCTGTAGCCTAGATCCTAGCACGAAAATTTGTAAGAATTCGTAAATTAAACGACCTTTTTATCAGATTTGTGCAACGATAAAAAACAACAGATGTCATACATTTTGTCGTGCGTTACGAATTCTCGCCAATTTCATATTAGGCCCCCTGATTTTGAAGTGTTGGTTATAATTTGTATTATTAAATGTAAGCGATAAGATGGCATCAAGGTTAAATGCTTTTTTAATTAATTTAATTGATTTTATTCCAGGATAATGAATCTTTACTTCTGACATTTGTCTGGGGTACATTTTTGAATGTAGCATTCGGGTATTCTATTCTTGGAGGATTGGCAATGGTCTGCATAATGGAGGATGCGTGTTTGTTCAGCTCTATGGATTGGATTTCAGCCTCCTTGCTGTTCATATTACTGCTGTTATTTTTCACTTGTAAGTTACTATGGGTTTTCCACTGTGAGTGTAAAGGACAAAATGTACTAGACAAGTGTACTTAGGATAGGCTCCGAGTCACGATGTTCTCCTTCACTGTAAGACGGGAAAGTTCGGTCTATGATAGTAAAATGAACAGTGGTAGAGCCAACATAAATAAATAACGAATGGGTCGGCTCGCCCCCAATACCACGACCATGCAGAAGACAGGCGTCAAGTGGGAGCAGTTCCGCGTTACGTCTGATGAGTGTGCGTACCGGAGGACTAATTTTAGTCCTCCGTCGATTATGTCTATGGGCGGCGTTTGGTTCACCATTTTGACGGATTCAGATAGCCGCGTGTTCGTTTGCCATAAGAAAAATGTATTGTTAACTATTTTTTTTCAGTGTGGTTGTATTACGGATTTGTCGCACACAGTTATGTCGAAGAAAAGAAAAATGTAACCGAAGATACTAATAATTAATAGACCTCTAAAAGTATTGTTATTCGATTGTCTTAAATCTTAAAGTTAATTAGTAAATTTTACTTTATAAGAACTAAAAACAAGGTATTTTTTATTAAAAAAAAATAATTATGTGTTTTTTGTTTTAATTTTTAGATTTAAAAAATAGCTTTTGTGCGCGAAGTCGTTCCACATTGACTAAACTATAGCACAACTGTGTAGTCGCGCTTTGATTGAGGTGCACACTACTCGATTTATAGTAGTGCGACTAAACAGTTGAATTGTCTGCGAAACAATCGACATTCGCACAGTTGTGCGAATGTTTAATCAAAGGTGTGCGCCCGCTCTTAAATTTCGCATTTATAATATCAATGAGAAGTATGATAGTATAAGGTTTTTTTTTAATTTAAGTAACTTAAATCACTTTAAAAAATTATATAAACAAACTAGCTTTCGCCCGCGACTCTGTCCGTGTGGTATTGACAAAAACAAAAGTGAGTAGCCTGTGTGTTGTTCCAGACTATGCTCTACATCTATGCCAAATTTTATCCAGATCCGTACAGACGTTTAGGCTACGAACTCTAACAAACATCCATCTAAACTTTCGCATTTATAATATTAGTAAGATTACTCATTAGATACACTAGTAAACGTTTCCATTCAAATGATAACGAGTTAATTGACATAATTAATTATAAATTCAAATCATAATATCAAAGTGGTTCATTAAAATGAATACAGAACTGCGAAATAGCAATATACGAGGCGGAAACTCATAATCAGTGCCTTTGAAATGTATCTGGGTTAAGAGTACTCAGAGACTATTGAGATATACTATTTACAAGGTCTTGTCACTCTATTACAATAGATATAATGTATTAAACATTATAGGAAGTTTATATATAATTACGAGCGATCCAACACGAGACCAACATTTACATCTTGCTAATATTATAAATGCGAAAGTTTAGATGATGAATGTATGTTTGTTAGAGTTTGTAGCCTAAACGGTTGGACGGATTCCGATTAAATTTGGCGTAGATGTAGTAGATAGTCTGTAAAAACACATGCTAGAGGCTATATACAACATTTCAGCCGCGATTCCTTTGCGTGGAATTTAAAACCAGAAGTATGTAGCCTTTTTTTTTGTATCGGGGGGGAAATCTTCGAAAGATCTGTCTTTATTTTATAAAAGACAGGCTTATGTGAGATTTCTACTCACTAAAAACCCCTTCGGTGGCCGCCTCCAGGTGCGATTTGAGGGTCCCGGGATCTCCAGTGGAGCGCACCGGTTTCCTCTGTACTGAGCTTTTGCTCGATTCACGGGGAAAGTAGCCTATGTGTTCTTCCAGACTATACTCTACAACTATGCCAAATTTCATCGAAATACGTTCAGCAGTTTAGACTACAAAAACAAACATACATCCATCTAAACGTTTGCATTTATAATATTCTCTTCTGATTGTTCTTCCTATATCCTACATCTATTTTAGTCGAGTTTAGACTCCTAGTAAAAATTTCATTTCACTAACGTGTTACACAGTTCATAATTTTTCTTTAAATTAAAGGAGAACCTTAACCAAAGTGGCACCTATCTAAGAATACTTTAGGTGCTAGTTAATGAACTAGCATAAGTATAACTTAAGTGTTCTAGTTTCCTTGCGTTTATCGATTGTATGCTAAGTTAAGTCGCAAACTGACTTAACGACAAAGACGCACCTGAGTCTACTTTAATAAACTTTCAAGTTACTTTAACTTGGCTTGCACTAAGAATTTTCTTTCAGTAATGCAAATCGAGGGAACTCAATTTGAAAGTTAACACTTTTAAAGCTAGTTACTTGTTACGTCAAAAGTGATAAAAGATTTTATTGCATTTCTTTGAATTATTTAATTGAATATTTCAGTAGTATTTAAATTACACTGTTATCTGAATGCTAGCTTTCGCCCGCGACTCCGTCCGTTTGGAATTTAAAAAAAAAACAAAAGTAGCCTATGTGTTCTTCCAGACTATCGTCTACATCTGTACCAAATTTCATCGAAATCCGTACAGCCGTTTAAGCTACGAACTCTAACAAACATCCATCCATCTAAACTTTCGCATTTATAATATTAGTAAGAGTAATCTTATGTTAGTAATAACATCGTATATATATCAAAGAAGTGTGTCATCTATAGGTACTAATATCATAAAGAGGAAAGATTTATATTTTTTTATGTATTGAAATAACTCAAAAACTACTGAACCGAATTAAAAAATCACCATTAAAAAGCTACGTTACCGGTGAACACAGGCGATATTTTTTTTTATTTTCACGCAAACAAAGTCTCGAGCAACAGCTAGTTGATAAAAATGTTTTTTTCGAATAGTATTGAAAATGGAAAACCTTAATTCAGAATTCTAGAACGAAAATCTAAGAATCTTGTACACAATTTCGTTGCAAGCTACTTGCACCGAAGAGTAAATACGTAGCTTGAATTATTGGATGTCTCGCTTCGTGCAGAGCTTTGACGTTATCTGCTCGAACATATTACAATGCAAGGAGCTGGGATTACTTGGAATATGGGAGCTTATGTTGACACGAAGTATTAGTGTATTTATCCTACTAACATAAGAACGCGCACATCTTTAGATAAACTATCGCACAACTGTTTAGTCTCGCTTTAATCTTCTTCTCAAGGTCATACTACTCGATTTGTAGTTGTGCAACTAAACAGTTGAATTGACTGCGAAACAATCGTCAATCGCGCAACTGTTGTGTTAGTTTAGTCAAAGGTGTGCGCCCGCTCTAAAAATAAAAGTTTAGATGGATGTTTGTTAATTTTTGCTGTCTACATGGCTTAAAGAGCATGATTTGGCATAGATGTAGAGAGTCTGGTAGAACACATAGACTACTTACTTTAGTTTTTTTAATTGCTCGCGGATGAAGTCACAGGCAATAGCTATCATATGGCATTTTTTGTAATCATTTCAGTATAGATATTATATTACATCATCATCATCACCAGCTCACTATACGCCCCCACCGAGGGGCTCGGAGCCTACCCTAATGTAAGTGGTGACTAGGCCATAGTCAACCACGCTGGCCCACTGCGGGTTGGTTGACTTTACACAATCTTTTAATTTCTTCTCCAATATGTGCAGGCATCACGGTGTTTTCCTTCACCGTAAGAACGTCGGGTAAATTATGTGCATGTGAAAATTCGAAAAATCACATTGG
>LD688956.1:4797222-4807701 GCA_003118335.3 Papilio memnon
CGTGTGCGATATTTTGTGCGGTACGCGAGCGGTTAGTGTGTTGCGCGGTGTAAACAAGGACGATAATGTTTGCGAGGCTGATAGGCGCTTTTGACGTGCGGAGTGGCGCATGGGCGTCGTACGTTGACCGGCTCGAGATGTATTTCGTAGCCAACGGCATCAAGCCTAGGAGCTTTTGGTGTTCGCGGAAGTATGCGAAAGCGTTCCCATGACCCAGCCACAGGCGCACAGAAGGAACACCGCTGGGTTTTTAGTGGGTATTCCGGGCATTCTACGATCTTCTTGGCCGGCGAGCCCCACATACCCCCCCTGGCGTAAAGGCATTTTCCCAGCGAGAAAAAAAGGGAGCTCTTGGTGAATTTATCTAGCCCAGGAAGCCTTCCGAGCTCGAGTTCAAAGAAGCAGTGGAATTACTGCAACAGCATTTAGAACCGACACCTTCAGTGCTCGCGGAGAGATACAAATTCAGACAACGTAGACTGGCCAGCGAGGAGAATATATCCGAATACGTCGCGGAACTAAATAAAATTGTCACGGTATTGCGTTTTCGAGACAAATCTTAACGAGAACCTACGTGATCACTTCGTATGTGGCCTTAGTGACGTCATACGGCAGCGCCTGTTCGCGGAGGACGACACTTTGACCTATACGAGGGTTGTAGGTTAACATCTCATCAATGGATCGATAGATAATGACAAAATAACTGGAAACCTCAGAAACCCAGCATTAAAGCATTTAAAAAAAAAACATTTAAAAGTACTAATAATGTCCGCAGTGTATTTGTATTATATTTGATCATAACAAAACAAATTAATTCGACAAATATATCTTCTAAAATCGATATCTCGATTAGTAATCGATACAAATTATCGATTAACTCGAAAAATCGTTGGACATTATTGTCTGTTATATTGTTTATTTCCTAAACAACTCAGTCTGAATATCTACATAAAACAATTACTACCCGTGTACATAAACATGACACCTTACTACCCGAAATACAAAAAATTAGATATATTTATGTCGTCCTTAAGACATACATTAAAATCGGTTAAATCATTTAAGAAGTCAATATATATTACATAAAACGCTCTAAAACCCATTTAAAACTCAAAAAAGTATTACGCGTATTGTAACTTTGAATTTGAATCCAAAGTTCCACAATTAATAAATCGGGTATCATGTTATAGTACACGTATAGTAAATATGCGTACAACACAGTCAGTATAACATGATAGCTCCGTTAACTTTCTCCTCTAGCGCGGGCGCGATAGTGTCGGCGTCGCGGCTATCCGCCATCGCTATCAAAATGCAGATATTGTTGATAAACGCGGAGATAGCTGCCGCTACCACTAGCCTACAAATGGATAGTAAAACATTTTACTAATCTTACTAATATTATAAATCCGAAAGTTTAGATGTTTGTTAGTTTGTAGCCTAAACTGCTGAACGGATCTCGATGAAATTGGCATAAATATAGTCTGGAAGAACATAGACTTACTTTTGTGTTTTTTAAATACACGTGGACGGGGTCGCGGACGAAAACTAGTAAATACATTCGAAGTGCTAATAGGCTAATGATTAAAATAACGTGGTCGAGGGTTTGAATCCTGCCATTGGAGTAGTAAAGCATATCGCACAAGACTAAAGTTAGAATGGCAAAATTAATAATTTAATTCTACTATAGGGCTCCCTTAGGGATCCTTTAACAATCCTTAGTGTTAATATTCTTTTGTAATTCATATTAGTATTATAAACACAAAAGTTTGGATGGATGAACGTTTGTAACCACGTATCTCCAGATTTGGATGAAATTTGTTACAGATGTACATAGTTTTTCTAGATTTTTTTATTCTAGTTTTACATAAAAAACAAACTTATCTGAGCCCGTAAGCTATTTGAATTTAAGTGTATTTGCTTATATTCCTTAAAATGTAATTTCAACCTATTTTCCCTAAAATCCTCACCAAAACGAGATGCCCAGATCAGCCATGCCGGCAGAAGACCACGTGTTGGCGAGATCCTCCTCCGACATCACGTTGTGCTGCAGACGGAGGAAGAACTCTGTCAGCCACACCGACAGCGACCCAAGACAGAATAACACTGGAAAGAGAAACTCATGATAAGTATGCAGTGCGATAGAGAGGTAAGATATTTACAAGCGTATTATTTTCTATAGTATATGTCATACGAGCAAGAGGTTATCGGAATTCACCAATTTAATAAAGTGACAGCCCTAGATATCCGCATTTGCATCCGTGGTCTACTTTTCATCAACAGAGGATGTGACGTACAGAATATTTCCCCTACCTACACGCCCCCCCATTCCCACCGTTTACTAACACAAAAAGGGTAAAGACGGCTAAAATTACCCTGCGGCTCGTACATTTATCAAAGACAAGAAAGACTGCTCTTTTCTCGTATTGCAATACAAGATAAGGACACTCATGTAAAATATGTTATTGCTATGTTCTACTACCTCCCCGCCCAAGAAGACCCCAGGAAGAAAAATAAAACTGGGAGTACTCTTATAATTGGTGGTTCAAGAATATTATCTGGTATTGAACATTGATGTGTACCAAATGGATTTAGTACTACCATCTGGGGGTCCATCAAAATCGTGAACCTTTGAAAAGGTTTCCACATAGTTTCCCAACCTGTACTCTAACATAACTCTTTAACAAAGTAAGGTACCTGTAGCGGAGTTACAGAGCAGCAGTGGTTTAGGCGAGCAGCGCGCACGTGACGCGGAGGCGAGTGCGGCGAGCACGCAAGCCCCGCCCGCCGCCGCTAGCGCCACGCCCAGCTGCGCCGCTGTCCCGCACCACGCCCAGCGCCGCGCTGGATGCGTGCCTGAGCGCACTGTAACACAGTATTTCTAAATTACATAATCAAGGAAAATTATATAGATGTAATACAGAAAAGCAGTATAGCTACTAAAATTTTATTCTGCTTATCCTCATGCCGTAGGCTTCCGTAGGCTTACTCAGTTGTCACTCCCTTCTTGATCATGTTACCTTTCACGTAATCCATCAATCTCTTTCTAGGTCTACCGATATCCATGTGCTCACCACCCTCGTCTAATGTTCTCCTTGTCATATGCGATTCTTTTACTGTACTAAATATATNNNATTAGATTCGACTTGCATGTGTCTTATTTAAAATCATATTTTAATAACTTACCGCTAAAATCATAATATCTTCGTCCTACTCCAGCATTCAGGGCCTTGTGCCCTTCGAACAGACCAAAGCTAATCTGTCCCTCAGACTCCAACGGATTAGGGGCCCTTTTGGCCTTTGCGTCGACCCAATGCGTCGTCCCTAGAGACCCTACGATCAGGGCTATGCATAAACACGACCCGAAGAAGGTCGCAAATATCATAGAACGTTTGAACAGGTTCAACTTCATTTTGATTCAAGTCACAATCACTTTCACTTAGTACGTCCGTTCACCGCTAGATGGCGTTACGTCACATGTTCTCCAAAGAGGTTTTATGTGCCTCTATTCTAATTGGAACAATAGAACTTTCGATGCGCGCGCATTGTTTATATTTTTATAGCAGACTTTTCCTTTTAATCTCACGGCGTTGAAGGGAAATCTGAAACGAGAAAATGACACTTAAACACACAGATAGTATTGGTAATTGGAAAAATTCGATTCTCTTCGAAGGGAAGGGGCACAAATGAACAGCGGGAACACCAACTCCCATGGACATGGTACTCTCTTCTTGAAGGACTCTAAATCATACTGTTTTATACCGTCGAAGTTTCACTAGGCGTTCTTCCACATTAATTCCACATAATTAAACGTGTTAAAACAACCTCATCTAAAATGCACATACGTCTTAATGTCAAGTTTAGTTACTTAATATTGAATTATTGGAAGGCAGAATAAAACCGGTTTGGCTGCTGGTTATTCTTTGACATACCATGTAAAAATGTTAATATGAAGTGGTAATCGATTTGTATTTTTGTATGTATTCGATTCACGTAAAAACTACTGGGCCGATTTCAAAAATTCTTTCACCGTTAGAAAGGTAATTTATCTGTGAGTAACATAGGCATTTTTTTAATTTCACACGGGCGATGTCGCAACAGCTAGTTTTTTATATAAATACACTCACTTTGTATCATTATTAAATAAACTATTCCAAATGTCAATCTTAGTGTCGTAGTTTAAAAATGATTTTATAATCCAGATTTTTATACAATAGACAATCGAGACAGTGAAAGTGTGGAATCGAGACAAAACAAAAAATATCGATTACAATCGATATAACTACCAGAACATCATAACAATTGCATAACAGTCGAATTCAATAGAAATAATAGAATCTATTCAATTAATATAAACAGAAATACAAAAATATTTATTTTTACGTGAATTCAAAGACTGATTTTGCATCTCGTGTTTAGAATAATCAACTCTATTCCTACTACGCAATAGTATAAATTGTTTTACATAAAACGAATTCAACATGTTCTTAAAACCAACATTGAAATTTGAACTTTAATCAAAGTAAATAGAATATAAAATCTCTATATTAGGTACTGCCATGTGTTACATTAACCCGGTACATTGACTCGTTTCTATCAAGATCGTGCGCACACCTTTGACTAAACTATCGCACAACTGTTTAGTCTCGCTTTGATTCATGAGCTTATATGGAGGTGCGCACACTACTCGATGTTTAGTTGTGCAACTAAACAGTTGAATTGGCTGCGAAACAATCGACAATCAACAATCGTACAACAGTCGTGTGACAGTTTACTTTCAAATGTGCGCACGCTGTAAATGACATGGTTACGTTTCTCGTTGACTCAATCGGTAAACGTCTATCAAACCGGTTCTGGATTAATAAGGCTACAGTCTGGGAACTTCGCGGTGTTCTGTTTATCGAAAATTTGCCTTGTTCCTTGCAACGAGACAAACTAATAGTAGACCGATATGGCTTCGTGTAACATTTTTTTTTTTCACACTACCTCATCACTTCAGTCAGCCCGTGAACATGGCGCATACAACTGTGCCGAAATATCGGGTGCTAAAACAACCTAATCGTGGTAAGAAACCCGTATCTTACGAACGTTATAATTGTAGAAACCACGAAAGTTTAAAGTTATTTACAAGACAAACTTTGCCTCTCCGTACAAAACCAAGGTAGCACTGTAACACTAACCAACCTTTTTAGGTACAGATCGATTTAAATGCCGTAGTTAGTCATTCCGCGTCATCTCAACGAGTACAAAACTATCAAACGACTCTAGCTTTTAATGTGGAACACCGCCATATTCCCCGACTGTACAGAACGCAAGATTTATTATAGACTAGCTATCGCCCGCGACTCCGTCCGCGTGGAATTAAAAAAAAACAAAAGTAAGTAGCCTATGTGTTCTTCCAGACTACGTTCTACATCTATTCCAAATTTCATCGAGATCCGTTCAGCCGTTTAGGCTACAAACTCTAACAAACATCCATCCATCCATCCATCCATCTAAACTTTCGCATTTATAATATTAGTAAGATTTTAATTTGCCGAAAACGTAAGTATTACTTATGGTAAGCTCATAACGACACGCGGGACGAAATACATACTTATTTGAGACTAGCTGTTGCTCGCGACTTCGTCCGCGTGGAATTAAAATAGATAGCCTATGTTACTCACAGATAAATTATCTTTCAAACGGTGATTTTTTTTTTAAATAGGCGAAGTAGTTTTTGAGTTATTTCAATACATACAAAAATACAAATCTTTCCTCTTTATAATATTAGCATAGATTACTTGTTTTTCAGAGAACTCAGAGAAGATACTTAACTGGTATAAGTTTACGTATTTAGTACGTAAGTTTAGCATATGAGTGACGTCATCAAACATTTCCGCAAGTAACAATGACCTTAAACCGCGTACCCATGCGTGTGACCAACCATGCTTGACCCTTGCTTTCTCTAGCGTGACTATCAAAACGGACGATCAACAAACGTAAGTCGAGAGAACTGTTCAAAACATTATGACTTGAACTGTCGAACTGCTCAGTTCAAACTGAACCTGAGTATTTATATATTAATAAAACGGCTAATTTACGATTCTTAAATAACTTGCCTTATTTCTTATAAGAATGAAGATTCATCTCTTCTTATTATTTACTAGCTTTCGCCCGCGACTCCGTCCGCGTGGTATTAAAAAAACAAAAGTGAGTAGCCTATGTGTTCTTCCAGATTATCCTCCACGTCTATACAAAATGTCATCGAAATCCGTTTACCCGTTTAGGCTACAAACCCTAACAAACATCCATCCATCGCTGTCGAAAGGAATAAATAGTATCCTATGTCCGTCTCCTCGCTCTAAGCTACCTCCTCACCAATTTTCAGCCATATTGGTAAAGCCGTTCTTGAGTTACAGTGTAACTAACACGACTTTCTTTTATATATATAAATATACTAGCTTTCGCCCGCGACTCCGTCCGCGTGGAATTAAAAAAAACAATAGTAAGTAGCCTATGTGTTCTTCCAGACTACATTCTACATCTATGCCAAATTTCATCCAAATCCGTTCAGCCGTTTAGGCTACAAACTCTAACAAACATCCATCCATCCATCCATCCATCCATCCATCCATCCATCCATCTAAACTTTCGCATTTATAATATTAGTAAGATAATATTAGTAAGATAGATTACGAAGAACTTCAAGAGTAAACATCAAGAGCTATCGCACACTATTAGGCGAAGTTGCACAACTAAAAATCGAGTAGTGTGCGCAGCTAAGTTCATAGGAATCAAAGCGCGACTAAACAGTTGTGCGATAGTTTAGTCAAAGGTGTGCGCGCGCTCTTAATAATCACATTTATCTCCTTTAATAAAGTACAACTTGTATAACAATGAAATTTACAAAAACAGTAACCGTTTAACAACACACGGTAACTAACTGTACACATAACAGTTATCGATACGGCTTAATTCAATGAGGTTAGCTCGGCCATTGTTTAACCTTCAATAAACACGACCGAGTTGTAACTTGAATGACCTAAGTTATTTACGTAACGATTCGGTGTCTTGGCCTAACTATCGAATCGGTAATTATAAATTCCGGTATTAAAATGTTGTAAATTATTAATTTAACAGTGGTAGAGCCCGCTTTAACATCTTAGCACGAATGGGTCGGCTCGCCCGGTGCAATACCACGACCACACAGAAGACAGGCGTGAAGCGGGAGCAATCCCGCGTTTCGTCTGATGAGTGTGGTGCCGGAGGCCCAACTTTAGTCCCTTTCCCATTCCACCCCTTTCTTATAAGGAAGGGATTGATGGGAAACTGGATTTGACGGTGGAGGAGACGCATAGGAAGGGGAAATATCTTCTTTATGTGCGTCTCCTCCTCCGTCGATTTAGGGTAGGCAACGCATCTGCAATTGCGGATGTCTATGGGCAGCGGTCGCTTCGCCATTTCGGTGGATTCAGGTGGCCGCCTGCTCGTTTGCCATCTCATTGTATAAAAAAACATTCCAACCTTACTAATACGAAAGTTTAGATGGATGGATGTTGTGTTAGTTTGTAGCCTAAACTGCTTAATGGATCTCGATGTAATTTGGCATAGATGCAAAGGATAGTCTGGAAGAACGCGTAGGCTGTTTACATTTATGTTTTTAATTCCACGCGGACAGAGTCGCGGGCGCAAGCTAGCTTAGAAATAAACAAATAAGCAATCAATCAACTCACAAAAGTTGGGAAGGGGACAGGACGCTCAATTAAGGAAAATGTCTTTCTGTGCTTCCCATCTCTTGTCGTTTAAAGGTAGGTAACACAAATTCAAATGCAGATGTCTTTAGGTCGCCGTAATTTAGCGAATTACTAACGATTAAAAAGGCATTATTAACTATTAAAAAAGGTATTGTTTTTATTCCTAAAATAAATGTTCAGAATTTGACGTTCAATGGAAATTTGCACTTATAAGAGGAAAAAATTACGTTTTTAACGGGTAAACTCAAAAACTACTGGATCGAATTTAAAAGTTATTTCACCATTAGAATGCTAGATAACAACTGAGTGACATAGGCTATAATTATTGTTATAAAGAACCGTCTTTGGGACGCTAATATGACACAAATGTGAGTGCAACTAAGTCAAGCGATACGATGACTAATCAAATACACTATCTGTCAGAGTGAGCGTGAATTTGGCATTTATTAAAAAATACCAACGCAGTAACAGAGAAATTCTTACGACAAGAATCATAATGCATAGCCGGAACGATGGTACTTTGTCTTTCGTCACTTTCGAATCGAATTATTATAGCTTGTTTGTGGTGGGAATAAATTATAAATCGGAACGATCGATAAACAATTGTGAACACTTTTCTTTATTATGCAATCGACAGACTGAAATATTTAAGAAAGTATAACAATCAATTTTTCATTGACAATAAGTGGTAGTTTTTCAATTAGGAATATTGTGAGCCTTCAAATTATTAGATAACTAGCGTGAAATTAAAAAACAAAAGTAAGTAGCCTATGTGTTCTTCCAAACTGCTCTACATCTATGCCAAATTTAATTGTGATCCGTCCAGCAGTTTAGGCTACAAAATCTACCATTTATAATATAGGTAGGAAGTAAGTTTATCCGTAACAAGTACTCAAGACAGGATTTCATTCATTAGGTTTTAGGTCAGAATAAGCAGGTGCAATCTACATAGACAGGTAGCTCACGTTACATATTGCAAGTCTGGAAAAACTAGTCTTTGATGAAACAGTCATAGACTAGTTTACAGAATGGACATATTATGAAACTTGATTATGTCTCCATGGTTAGGATTAACGTAATTATAATGATTGGAATCAATAATGAAACGAAATGATATTCAACACCAAGATGAAATATAATCTTGTATTCACATAGGTTATTTTTCATATAGACAACTGACGGTGAGAAATTAAAAAGATATTACACGACGAAACAATGAGTGGGGACGTAATCGGAACTTGGCTACGTTACGCCATCATGACATCGGAACTCAGAGAAACTGGCTCCTGTATGTAACCAAATATTTAGAGTATTCAACAGTTCTATTTTGTAACCATAGCAACCATCTACTGATTCACTAACTTTTAGTGATACAAATAATCAATA
The DNA here is from genome assembly GCA_003118335.3 of Papilio memnon. Taxonomy (NCBI): domain Eukaryota; kingdom Metazoa; phylum Arthropoda; class Insecta; order Lepidoptera; family Papilionidae; genus Papilio; species Papilio memnon. Next base: position 4,806,342 of record LD688956.1, read on the forward strand.
TAGTTTGTGGAGGGAGGGATATAAGATAAAGCCTAGAAAGAGATGGATGTATTGCGTAAAATGTGACATCATCAAGAAGGGGGTCACGACTCAGAAGGCGATGGAAGATTAAAACCTAGTGCATCATCTCCATAATTCTTACGAAATAGCTAGATTGAATTGCTTAGCTCTAAAGAAGGGGAAGTTTGTGGCCTGGAGGTTGTATATGACTCGACGCCGATATTAAAGTTAGTTTAACAAAATAACCTGAACAGAACACGAATGAATCATGATTATACAAGGCCAAACTTTATTCATTAAGGTATTATTAATGTCCCGGTTGTAATAAAAGTCGGTAAAAATGTTCAAAAAGGTCAACTGAACCTATTATCTAGTATCCGGTGATTGGTGGAATTTTTATTCTAGAAGAGAGTTAAAAATAGATTGATCTTCTAAAATACAGTTTCGATGACCCATTAGTTATTTCAATTGTTACGTTGATTAAAAATTGGAGTAAATAAACAAAAAAAAAACACGCAAACGAATTGAGTACCTCCTTCTTTTGAGAAGTCGGTCAAAGTACCTTAGATAACCAATAAATGGATTCAGATTTTTATAAATTGACAGGCTTTTTATAAACTGTCGTATCTTGTGTTTATTTGATTATTGCCATTTCGGCGTTAATGGTTGCCGTTTTCACAGCGAAGTTTTCGAACAAATAACGTCAATTTTAAATGGGAACAAGGATTTTTTTTAAATTCCAAACAATCCTATCCTATCTATTTATATACATCTATGTAATAAGCACACAAGCCCTACGATTAACATAACTGAATTGCGCATTTAGAAAGTGACGGGAGAAATTCCGTCCGCCTTACTATACGAAATAGAATCACAGAAAGAAATTATAAACAAGCCTCAATTGTGATGGTTATAATTATGCGAAGGGAAGTATTGTAATAATTTGTGCTAATCTTACTAATATTATAAATGCGAAAGTTTAGATGGATGTTTGTTAGAATTTGTAGACTAAACGGCTGAACGGATCTCAATATAATTTGGCATAGATGTAGAGGACAGTCTGGAAGAACACATAGGTTGCTCACTATTGTTTTTTTTATTCACAAAGAACACATACTTTTTTTTATCCTGGAAATAATTACAGCTCCCATGGGATACCTTTATTCTGTTTTTTCACATTTATTTAATAATTCTACAGCTTAATATATGTCATTGAAGTTTGACGCACATATAAAACAAAGTCTGGAGTAACACTTGAGATATGGTTCATCCCAAAAAAGTTTCGCGAGGGATTCATAGTTTTTTGTTTTTAATGAAATTGATAAGTATGGATCGTGTGAAGGAGACTATGCTTATGAAG
>LD688956.1:4821965-4832077 GCA_003118335.3 Papilio memnon
AATACTATACAAGAATTGAGCACATCATGAACACGTTGTTCCGTCTATTAGCCGATCAAGATCAGAAGGTCAGGAATGCAGCGTCACAAACTATTTCTATGTAAGGAAATATCTAATTTTTCATATAGCATTTGTAATCATATAAAAATGCTGAGAAAGCAAATACTAGCCATTGCTCGCGACTTATCGCGAAATTAAATTTTTAGACCATGTTCTATGTGAAAGGTTTGTATTTTTGTATTGAATAAACTCAAAACACTACTGGGCTGGTTTCAAAAATTCATTCAACATTAAAAAACTACGTTTTCACTAACCTGGTCTATGTTTTTGTCTATTTTTTTAATTCTACGTACACGAAGTCGTGAGCAATAGCTAGTGAATAATTTTTCATGAGATCCATTACGCTATTTTAGAGAAACATAGTAACAAAAATCCAATTAAACTTTTGCATTTATAATATCATACTAATACTATAAATGAGAAAGTTTAGATGGATGGATGGATGGATGGATGTTTGATTCGATAAAATTTGGTACAGATGCAGAGGATAGTCTGGAAGAACACATAGGCTAATCACTTTTGTTAATTCCAGCCGGAAGGTGTCGCGGGCGAAAGCTAGTCTATAATAATATCATAATGAGGAAAGTCTGTAATATTTTTATCGTATAATTTCAGTATAATACCAAAAATATATCCATCAAGGAAAGAGACGCCGATATCTATGATGATAGAGACAGCAAGAGAAGAAAGTGAAGTGTTCAATTTTGATAATAATAAGTGTGCGTTGGATTTAGTGAGGAATATATATTTCTATAATGATTTGCCTTCACAAGTGAGGGATGGTGAAGTGATGAACTGTGATGCACTGATGATGATAGTCGGTGATCTAGTGCAGCGGCTGATGTCATCGAATTGCAAGTTTTATTCGGTAAGTTTATTTTTTTAATTCAAAACAATTGTCTATGCATCATTCGCGTCTAACTTCATAATATTATAACATCCTATTGGCCGGCGCGATGACGTTTGTGCATTCACATCACTTTTTTCTTTTTACTTACTGAGTGTGGAAGGGTACACCGGTAGAGGTAGACCTAGAAAGAGATGGATGGATTGAGTGAAAGGTGACATGATCAAGAAGGGAGTGAAGACTGAGATGACGTATGATAGAATTATGTTGAGGACAAAAACCTGTTGCGCCCTACGGGAGTAGGATAAGGAGGAAGATGATGATGATGATGACTTAATCATTGTCGCTGTTAACACTTAATGCTTAACTTTAAATTCATTACCAAATATTGAAAAAATCATTATTACACGCAAGTAAGCTATCAGAAGAAGTTTTATTTCCAATCCAAACAACAATATTAAAAATTCTTTATTATTAGTAATATTGTCATCGAATTTTTGACAATATTACTAATAATAAAGGTGACATGATCAAGAAGGGAGTGATGACTGAGATGACGGATGACAGAGTTATTTGGAGGACGAAAACCCGGTGCGCCGACCCTACGGGAGTAGGATAAGGAGGAGGAGATGATGATTGTCATCGAATTTTTGAGCTCTGTACTGATGTAAAAACTTTATTTTAATGTTTACGTTAAAGAAATTTTAATTGCAAATGTCAAAATTCAAATGCTTAAATGACAACGAACGCGTCTCTAACAATGATCGTCACCTGGGCAGTTTTCTTTGCTGGCTGGCTTGTAGTTTTGTTTACTACACGAAGTGTTTTTATTAAATAAAAAAACAGTAATTCAAAAATTTACTGCAGTTGATATACTACATGACAAAAAAATGTATACGTTTTTATTTTTAGACATTAATGTAATTGTAACAGCGTAATTAACTTCAGCACTCAAACCGCTAACTCCTGGCAGAATGACGCGCCTATTCCTAATATAATGACACATGGATTTTGTGGCATCTTTTTGACATTGACAGCTGTCAGGGACGGGACGTATATGCTGATCTAGTGTTGCGCCAAGCCTCTAGCGCAGTACTGATTTTTTTTTTAACATTATGTTGATATAGATATTTGTATATTGTATTTTGTAGCAAGGTGTGCTAGAGGCGCTAGTGGCGGTGTGCAAGCGCTGGTCTCCGTGGCGTCACCGCACAGCGTACGCGGCGCACGGCCTGCTGGCTTACTGTCTGCACGCGCTGCGATATTGCAATGCCAGCGTTGCTGCCAGGACGCTGCTGCTGGACCTCTGCTCTATGTTGTATCCAGGTTAGTGATGAGCATCGTTAAATAATGATGTAGGCAGGCTGATGGTGAATGGGTGTGATAATGAAGAGGAGGGGTTAAAGTTACGGGAATAGACTGATGATTACGGGGGCAGGCTGATCAAGTGGCGCGATAATCAGGATGAGCGCGATGGTCAAAGGGTGGTGATGATTAAGGGGGCAGGCCAATGATTAAGAGGGAGGAATGATTACGAGGACCAGTAGTTTTTTTATCCAAATATCCTTATCAAAATAAGGTTCCCTTTTTTTTAGGAAAAACAAAAGAATAGTTTTAAGGTTATTTATGTGGGTCTCTAGGAATGTAAGTACCTTAAAATTTTTATTTTTTTTTTCCAGTCGAAATCCACAACGTGATGCAACACAAAACGACAAATAGAGATATATTCGAACGTGACTATCAGAATATAACAGGCAAATGGCAACATTTGGAGAATGAGAAAGTTGCCAGTATAGCGGAGAAGTTTCTAGAAGTGACTTTAAAGATGTTGAATGTGCTGGTGCATCTGATAGAGGAGGTTAACCCTAATGTGCATTTAAATAAGAGCGGTATTGCTTTGCCCGGCAGCCCTGTGCGGAGAAAGACTCAAGGTAAGTTCCTTAAAGTGTTTAAACTTGATTTTTTTTAATTTCTCCAATATTTTATGTCTTCAAATTAATATATTCCACCTACAAAAGTATAAAAATATATAATTTTTTGTAATGTATGAAAATTTGATTACTAACTATACAAAATTAGAATAAAACTTGTAGATTACTAGTTTTCGCCGGAATTAAAAAAAACACAAAAGTAAGTAGCCTATGTGGTCTTCCAGACTATCCTCTACATCTATGACAAATTTCATCGAGATTCGTTCTGGAGTTTAGGCTACAAACCAACAAACGTCCATCCATCCAAACTTTTGCATTTATTATATTATTAAACTAGCTGTTCGCGCGCGGCTTCATCCGCGTGAAATTATAAAAACTTTATTTTATTGTTTACATTTGTCAAATTATCAATTGCAAATGTCAAAATGACATGACATGATAACAAACCATGGCAACCTTGCTTCCTTGATATTGGCAGCAACTTATGGTCTCTTCCCCACATTAGGGTTTTTATCCAAAATATTTATCCCCTAAGTTTAATGGCGTGAAAATATATAGCCTAAAGCGTGACGTAAGTGTAGGGCTTTTTATTAAAAACGGAGTTACTCAAAAATATGGTATAATTGCTGAAATCTTACGCCACAAAGTGTGTGTTTACGCTTTATTATATTAGTATAGATTAGTAAAACTGACTCTGGAATGTAAAGATTTCCTTTTAACAGATCCAATCCAAAGACGAGGAAGTACAGTCTCCCAGGATAGTGACGATAAAGGTTCCCTCAAGAAGAAAGTACCGACGGCTGCTACCAGCTTAAAGGCTAATTTCACTGGACATTTCTATAATGAACCCTTTTATATGAAGCTGTATGAGAATTTGAGAGCTATGTACTCTAATCATAAGGTTGGTATTACTTTGATTTCTTTAATACTACTTTCTCTGAGTTGATTTTAATACGTAAATCTTATTTAACGTGTCAATATTATTTTTAATGAAAAATAATTAATATCTCTTTGATACAAATCTTTATGCGTACTAAAAAAATATTGAGATATTCCTAAATTTTAAAATATCTATGTGACTATTTCCTTCATTGTAGGTTTTCTTTGTTTAGTTAATAATAGAAACATTTTTTCTCTGGTCTCTGTTTTCTCTCAGTTTGAGAGAGATGGCAATACAATGCTTTTTAGCTTTCTAGACAATTTTAATTTCTATAATTTTCTTACAGATAAATCTAGACCCAAAAGGCAGTATATTTTATGAATTCTTAGCTACAGTACTAAACTGTTTAGCGATTCAACTAGAATTGGCAACAGAGAAAGAATTTGGTTACGTTACCGAAGAGATATTATTTTATCTTAAAGTTATTATGCCTTTCTGTCCGAATAAAACTGTTTACTGCATAACGCAATTATTAAAATGTCTCTTCGGTACAAATATGATCAATCAATACAATGATTTCATGAGTATCGCTGATAACGAGATCGCACCGGTTAAAACCAGTTTTTACCGGAACGTGATGTTGGTAAATCCGGTTTTATGTAGAGAAGATTCTGGAAGAAGTAGCGTATGTTCGAATACGAGTCAGAAATTGTCTTTGGATACGAAAAATCCTAAAATGGTGGAAGAAAGGCAGATGTTGATAGCATTGGAGAATTTTTCGAAGAATAAAACTGATAGGAAATGGAGTACAAATAAAAAGGAACTGGAAAGATATATTCGGTTGTTTGAACCTGTTGTGATACAAGCTTTGAAGGTGAGGATTTTATTTCTGTGTAGACGAGTATGAATTTCGCTCATAGATAGATAAAAATGTACCAAAAATAGCAATAACAACAATACTACTAGCGTTTACTATTGCGGAGAAGGAATAGTCAAGATTTAATAACCTATTTCCTGGAGTTATATGCTTAGGTCATTAGAGCTTATATTGATTTCACCATTAAATTAGTAACAATTGCCTAAGACTGTCTTAGGCAACTTTGCCGTCTAATATCGTTGTGTTATTTTCAAAAAATACCAGTGGAAAAAGAGTGAAAGACCCAAATTGGAAGAAGCTGTCTGTCGACCCCCTTTAAAAAATTGAACAAGTCCTCTTTCTGTATATGTTTGTGTGTTACGTTTACCCCATTATTAAATAATTGTAATATTATTTCCAGAGCTACACGATGCAGAACGACATCCCGCTGCAGCGGGCTGTACTGGCGCTATTAGACCAGCTGCTGGCATTGCGTGTTAATTACTGTATGCTGGACAGCGATCAGGTCTTCATTGGCTTTTTAATGAAGCAGCTGGATTTGGTGGAGCAGCATGAGATACCGTATGTTTTGTCCGATAGATGGCGCTGTTATTAATTGCTTAAAAATTGTGCTCTCCGATAGATGGCGTTGTCTTTGGAAAATTGTGTTGATACATGGCTTCAGTTATACTATACGTATTTTAAAGTAGAGAAATCTGATTGTTTACATTGATTAGATTCTTTTTTAATTCTGCGTGGATAAAGATGCACGCAAAAGCTAGTCGCTTACATTTCAGAATATGGTATTTATTGGCGTTTTCAATAGATGGCGTTGAACTCATTAAGGGTTGCGATAAAAATATAGTTAAATTTACAGAAATTGCTGTGAACTGGTGAATAGCATTTTGCTATTTTTGGTGCAGCTGTCTTCATCGAAACATCACACGAAGCAACTTATAGAAATACCAAAGGTATTTTAAGAATTATATGTTTTTTATTTCATTTCGAATTATTGTTTTTATAATGATATTTGTTCACAGCTGATACAGTTATGCGATGGGTTGATGGCATCCGGAGCGCATGCGGAATGTATCTCAGGACTGGAGCCAGTAGCCGTCAGAGTTTTTAGTAATATGGGAGGTAATGTAATTTTATATCTACTCTTTAACCGATATCATTTTACCATTCTTAAAGCATGTGCACACCTTTGACTAAACTGTCGCACAACTGTTGTGCGATTATCGATTGTTTCGCAGCTCAACTGTTTAGTTGCACAACTAAAAATCGAGTAGTATCCTCCATATAAGATCATAGGAATCAAAGCGAGACTAAACAGTTGTGCAATAATCAAAGGTGTGCCGCACGCTCTAAATGTGAAAGTTTGTATGGATGTTTGTTACTACTTATCTCCAATGCACAGTCTAAAAGGACACTGTTTTGTTTCCTACGAAACTTGGGTTCCGAATTTGAACCACAAGACACGAGCAAACACAACAAACGAGCAAACGATTTCTACAGAACACAACGACAACCACAATAAAACGCAAGGAACAACTACCAAATCACCAATGAGCCCGCGACTAACAAGAGACTACATCTGTGGCGAGACGTTCGTAACATCGCGGTTCAATAGAGGACGGTCTCGCCACAGCGCCATCTATTAGGGCGATGCGAAAACGATGCCAACAGACATGTAGACTGTTTAAGTTTTTTTTTTAACCGCACGGACGAGGTTTATAGCAAAAGCTAGTCTCTTCATAATTTTAAAAATTGATGTATTCTAAGTATTTGTTTTAATCAGTTCAGTAAGCGATAAAACACCTTTGACTGGTTTTATACAAATTTTGGTAATTTACAGACCATTTTTAATTTCTACTGTCGGTTAAGAATTGTAGAAATATCATTTTTAGCGTATATCACCTTGTTTAAGCTTATAGCACAGTGATAGCGAGACGATTAAAAGATATTAAAAGCGATATTTTGTGATACAGCAGGCAGCAGCGTGCTCGGCCGCACGCAGCAGCAAGAGGCACAAGCCACGAGGGAAGTTCTCTTCTACATGCTGCAGAAGACTATGCACCAACCTAAAGTAAGTTTGCAGAGAAACTAGAAATGGTCCGAAACTAATTCATGGTCAAAGCTCATTAGCTATGATACTTATGTGTGGTCTAAAGAAAATTGAATATGGTCAAAACTTACTTATAGTGTAAAGAACGTATCTGTGGTCCATATAAATATATTTATGGTCCAAAGAGACTTATAGTCTAAAGGAACACATATGTGGTTCAAATAAACTTATTTATTGTCCAAATACCATAATGTCGTGTGAAAATTGTTACTAGTGATCAAATACACGTTTTTATTTTTTAATTTCCATCCAGGTTCTAGATCTTGTGTCCTGCGTCCTGTCTCTATCCCAGGACCATCCAGAGAGTTACTACAGATGGTCAGAGCTAGCGAGTGACACACTGCTCAACTTATTGACACAGAGGAGCATAGAACTTGACAGCTATGAAGCTGTCAGCTCTTTAGAGAGGTTACTTGACTCTGTGTACAAAGATGTGTTGTTAGAGCAGAGTAGAGTTGAAGTTTTGTTGAAGATACTGTTTAAAGCACCACCGGAACAGGTAATTTTTGTAATATTTTAGTGTAATATTATGTTTTAGTGGTGTGAGTTTATGTTTTAATGATATAAAGTTATGTTTTAATGATGTAAAGTTATGTTTTGATGATGTAAATGCATGTTTTAGTGGTGGCAATTTATGTTTTAATTGTGTAATTCTATATTTTAATAGTTCAATTGTCTGGTTTTGATGTTTATCAGTTATTTGTTGGTTTTTGGGGTTTAAAATTGTATTATTTTTTTCAGGCAACCACACCGCGCAAGCTAAAGTTGAGATATCTATCAATAATAATGATATTACTCCGAAAAGTTCTAGTTTTAATACCGGAGAGTGAAATTTTACTCTCAATCAATTATTTAAAATCAACCTTTATATCACCGCAATCGATATTTTTCAACGCAAAGTTAGATATTGATCCGTTAAATGTTCAAATTGTCAATGAAAATTGTGCAAACCTTTCACCGGATGTGGTCTTAGTGAGATTTCTCTTTAAAACTCTGACGTTTGCGATTTTAGAGATGGATGATTGTCAAACGAATTTAGACTTTAATCGTGATGGAAATAAGGATCAATTGCTTTATTCTGTTTGCGTGAATATTATAGTACATGTAAAACATATGCTGCATTTGACAGGTGAGTATTTGTCTCTCGGATTTCTTTGTCTTGCTATCTCTTTCACTCTAAAAGATCGCTAAGTTAATCATTTTATATAAGTTAACGCAATTATTACTTTTTTATCCGCTTTTTTGTGACTGAATACTGTCAAAAGGATAATTTGTATCGTAAGATGTCAAACGTGTAACCGGTCATTTGAATTCGCCGAAATAGCGAAACGACTGCTGCTTATAGACATGCACACAAGCGTATGTTTAACATTATTAGACGGAGAAGGGGACACAGAAAACGGGCGTCTCCCCTTCCTATGCGTCCTCTCCTCCGTTAATTTCACTATCCCTTCCTATTCTTTCCTCATAAGAAAAGGGAAGGGAACATTCGATTAGTAATACAGCTGATAGAAAAGTAAAAATTGTATGGACTTCATTAACATTGGATAAATCACGTATTTACTCTTATCTGTACATTTTGACACATTTTGTTAATTCTACTTCCATTGGTAATATAAACTTTGTCTAAGTAGGAAAGAGAGAACTATCGCCGTCTCTATCTATCGTAACAGCGTATATTCGTTTCAGATGGCTGTTTATTCCCATTAACAGCTAAAACAGCACAGAATATATTACACAATGAACAAAGCGGTCTCAATACTGGTCTCTACAGTCCCGAGGAGAACATTCCTCTCGACCATCTTAACTTGATCTGTCTGAAGTTCGCGCACAGACTGCCGCTGCTCACCCTGCATTGGTCGCATCTATTGATACGGTGAGTTAGTGAACTGAAGTTTGTCATAATAAGATAGTTTTCGCCCTTGTCTCCGTCCTGGAATTAAAGAAAACAAAAGTAAGTATGTGTTCTTCCAGACTATCCTCTACATCTTTGCCAAATTTCTTCGAGATCCGATCAGCAGTTAAGGCTACAAACTAACAGATATCCATACATCTAAACTTTCGCATTAATAATTTTAAGTTAAGAAATAAAGTTGTAAATGAATTGTGTTATTTCCAGGTTGAATTTCCTCTCTCAGAAGTACTGGCACAAGTTGATGATAGGGTGTGGTCGTGTTGGGGGCGGGGCGGAGGGCGGGGACACGCGCGCACTGCGCACGGACACGCTGCAAGCTGCCTGCGTACTGGCGTACTGCGAGTACTTTGTAAGTATTAAAACGCTATAACGGTCAACGTCTCCCCTACATTATCCTACTCCGGTGCAACAGGTTTTTGTCCTCCGAATTACTATCATCCGTTATCAGTCATTACTCCCATCTCTTTCTATTGAAAGGTACTAAATACTACATATCCAACGTGTAAAATATGTGATGTAAATATCGGATTTTGTCCCTTATCTGACAGTGACGTCATTTTTAAGCTATCTGAGCCTCTATCAGCCAGTTGTGGGACAGACCCTTAGACTAATAAAATATTTATCCAATAGATTTTAGTAACTTTAATATCCTTAGTGATATCCGTTTGCAAGTAGAAAATAAGTTTTAACCAAGATTCTTTTGTGATTATCTTGTTGGTAAATGTCTTTTTATATTGACTTGCAGGTAGAAAACGGACTAACTCAAGTGGTGCATTTAACATGGCTTCTAGTGAACAGAGTGCATATTTTAATAAGTCAATACAATGAAGATATTGTACAGAATTTGATAGCCAAAGTACAGGAGAATTCTGTGGCATCAGGATTATTGTTGCAAGCTATCGCCGCTAGATGTCAGTGCTGTTTGAAGGTATGTCTACAATTCCATCTATCTATGTTATTTATACTAATATTATAAAGAGGAAAGATTTGTATTTTTGTATGTATTGAAATAACTCAAAAACTACTGGGCCGATTTAAAAAATTCTTTCACCATTGAAAAGCTACGTTATCAATAAGTGACATAGACTATATTTTTTTAGTTTTCAATTTCACGCGGGCGAAGTCGCGAGCAACTAGTATGTATTTATTTCCTTACGGTGAAGGAAAACATCGTGATGCACATGTCGGCGAAGAAATTCAAAGATGTAGTCACTCTAGGTCTAGTCACTAACTTAGGGTAGGCCCCGAGCCCCTTAGGGGACGTATAGTTAGCTAGTGAGGATGTTAAAATGAACTGCCGAGCATTTTTTTGTTAAGAAATATAAAAAATGTTGAAATATTTGCAGGACGAATTCGCTCTGAACATATATAAGGTGCTATCTCAATGTCACGAAAGTCAGTCTGGTGCTTTAATATTTCTCATTTGTCGTATTATTGGAAAACTGGAGCCAGCGATCGCTGTCAGGTAAATATCTATTAGAAAAGAAGAAAAAAC
>LD688956.1:4885747-4896815 GCA_003118335.3 Papilio memnon
AAAATATTAGTAAGATAAGATTAGTAAGAAGTAAGATTTAACTTAGAGCTTAAGTACCGCATTAATACATATTCTGTAAATTGAATAGCAAATTAGCTTGCGTCATCAATTAAAGCCTATTTCGACTTAAGCTTAGAGCTTTGCGTTGATTGCATCCAGCAACCAGTGTAAGATGAACCTCGTTTACAAGATAATAGTTTCACGACTAAGTACTAGTGTTAGATGGTCTAGTCTACTTAGACTTGCTTACGATCGAACAGTATGGTTTAAGCAGACAGGATTAGATATTATGTGTTAATTACCACTGACATAAAGACAGAATTCTTGAAGGTAACGTAACTTTTGCTATTAATTTTTTTTTTGCGATCATTCAAGGACATTATTTTCCTACCCAACTTTATAAAATGTCCGACGCAAACGCGCATATATACTAAATTCTCAAGATCTTATTGGTGACAGTTATTCTAAGATTCTAAGTGGGAAGTAGATTTAATTCTTCAACTGTGCAATCTTAATTTCGTCTATAAATAGAAGGAATTATTATCTCTATCAGCCGTCATATCTGACTTCACTCCCTTCTCAAGCATATCCTCTTTCACTTCCCTATATTTTCTTCGGTCTTCCTCTTCATTTGAGGTTAAACTACATTTCTTAATACTTAAGTTCTACCTAACTTAATAAATAATGCATACTATACGGTGGGCACTGCCATCACATTTCTTCTACGTCATTAAATTATTCGTTTACCAAAGTAATTTCCTTTCTCACTAAAAGGGCCGACCGCATTCAATACGCTGTATAAATAAATACAAAAATCGTGACGCGACGAACAAACGAACGTAGAATATTTGAGTCACGTTTTCAATTACCTTCATCTCGTATCTAATCCTATTAAATCTAAACCTCAATAGACACAGACAATTTAAACTAAAATGACCCAACTAAATACTTGTATATGTACAGTCGGGGAATCTAGCGCTGTTACACCTTTGTAAAGTCGTTTCAACGTTTTGTATGAGGATAATAACCAAAAGGTTTGGTGGACCAAAAAAAACAAAAAAAGGTTGGTCAGTACGTGGCTTTCTTTTTATTAATATCCCGTCATTTACAAGAAACAATACAATTGTTCTGTAAGTCCAATACCGCGGATTTCCTCGACTGTACAGGTTACCGCGGTTTTTAAGCGTTAGACTGAACGGGACCATAATCTTTATGCTCAGATTCTAATGTGGTTTTCGATCAAGATAAGTAAAATATAGCTTACAGGAATATCAAATTTCAATTATGTATACTCTCTGTGCTTGTAGAAATATGAAATTTCCCTGTAAATTAGATCAATTCCGCACACTTGCGTGGAATTTGTTTTTAACTTTAGCCGTTATCTTTTATGGGATCTCTTCTACTTGAAATACTTCGTGGTATTAATTAAATCGGGTACGTATTACTCTATTTTTATGTTATATGTGCCAGGATTTTTATTATCAATACTAGCTGTTCCCATGCGGCTTCATCCGCATCAAATTATAATTTTTTTTTTATTATTTACATTTGTCAAATTCTCAATTGCAAATGTCAAAATACAAATTACCTTACTATGGCAATCTTGCTTCCTTGATGTTGGCAGCAACGTATGGTCTCTTTCGCACATTAGGGTTTTTATCCAATTTATTTACCCCTAAGTTTAATAGGGTGAAAATATATAGCCTAAATCGTGACGTAAGTGTAGGTCTTTTTATTAAAAAATATTCCGTAATTGCTGACATCTTAGACAACAAAGAAGTGTGTGTTTACGCTTTATTATATTAGTATAGACTAGTTTTCGTGGCTGATTTCGTCCGCGAGGAATTAAAAACTTGTTAGCCTATGTTTTACATTTGTTAAATTCCGGCGAGATTTTTTAAGTTGTTTTATGGTTCGACGTATAGGTGTTATTTTATTTCACTATTGATATATTGTTCGTAGTGTTGCTTCAATAAAACTCCTTTTCGAAGAATAGATTTATTTGCGCTTTACAAATACAAGTTTGAAGAATGTCGACAGCATGGGTGCAGAAATGAATGTGGAGATCGGAAGCGAAAAGAAGCGAAAGAAGGGATGCAAATGTCTCGTCATCGTCTTATATACCCCGTCATCGATGCCGGGATTGGCCTGCCGGTCTAATTTGATTAGTGGTTTAGCGTGTGACGTCGACCGACAGACCAATCGTACATCGATGACGGGTGCAGCAAGCGCAGCGGGAGCCACCGGCGACCGCCGACGTGTGACGGCAGCACTGGTGGGGCGGCCGTTGACGTCACGGCCGCAACATATATCATTAATTTAATTGTACGTTAATTATAAAATACTATATTAAAAATTATTACATAGAGATGGAAAGGTTATTAACCTATCAATGAATTGTAAAAGTTTTTAAAATAAATTTTTCTATACAATATTTCAAAATAAATAAAAAGAAAACGTTCTTCATCCCAACCGCAGACTTTATTGACACGTCAGCTGTTCACGATATGCAATTTATTGCTAAAAGCTGTCTACGAAAATAAAATGTTTAATGTGCAACTATTCATTATTTCTGTTCGATATATTTGAGAGTTTTTACTATAGAAACAGCTGGAACTAATCACATTATTGTCTTTATTCAATGAGAAGAAAATTGACGAATAGAATTATCTCAACATAATATACCTTGATTAGAGTGACTCAGGGATGTGAGGCCAAGAACCACTTGGTCTCCGATATCAAGTCCACATTGCTCAATCGTGCACCATCTCGACCTAGTATTTGACTTCGATCTCCCTTGAGTCTTCTATCTAGTGTCTAGGAAAACTGGCCTAGTGTAAGTTCTGGTCATTTTAAAATCAATTAATAATGAATTATTTAGAACGCGCGTACTTTTGACTAAACTATTGCACAACTATTTAGTCCCGTTTTGATTCCTATAAGCTTATATGGAGGTGTGCACAATACTCTAAATTGTTGCGAATTAAACGATTTATTTAGTTTTTGTATAATCCTCTATTTTCATAACTCTACCACTTTCAAATCGTTTAATAATCGTCGTGTGGCCATACCCCACACCTGACACCAATTCTATGTTTAGTTCTGCAACTAAACTGTTGAATTGTCTGCGAAACAATCGAAAATACCACTACAGTTGTGCGATAGTTTAGTCAAAGGTGTGCGCCCGCTCTAAAAGTTCGTTTACTGCAATGATTTCCTAAAGAATATCTTACTTTAAATATGTTTCAATTGCAATTTTACTAATATTATAAATGCGAAAGTTTCGATGGATGGATGGATGTTTGTAGCCTAAACTGTTAAACATATCTCGATGAAATTTGGCATAGATGTAGAGGATAGTCTGGAAGAACACATAAGATACTTACTTTCGATTTTTTTAATTCCACGCTGACGGAGTTGTGGGCTAAGCTAGCAGTTAATATAAAATCTATTTCATTTTTAAAAATGTTGGAAATAACTGAAGTAAATAAAAGTCGTTCGAATTGGCTCCGCGATCTCATCTAAAGAGGTTTTTAAAATTGTTTCGACCTCTTAGCTACAGCTCTTTTCATTTTCTTCAAAGCCTTATTGGTTTTTAAAATCCGCAGCGACTATAACTTTTTGAATGCACTTTACTTGAAAGCATTAAGACGGTACTTTTAGTTGATCATTAAAAACCCAATCCAGTAGAGCCAAAAACTAAAAGCCAAGGGCGTGCGCACACCCTTGACTAAACTATCGCACAACTATTTAGTTTCGCTTTGATTCTTATGAGCTTATATGGAGGTGCGCACACTACTCATTTTTAGTTGTGCAACTAAACAGTTGAATTGGCTGCAAAACAATTGACAATCGCACTACAGTTGTGCGATAGTTCAGTCAAAGGTGTGCGCTCGCTCTGAGAACGCATTTCTTTAGAGCCAAAAATACCTTAAAGGTGTCAGCTTTAAAAAATGAAGAAAAAAGGAAAATCTTTGACTTCAATTAGCTGATTAACAATTTTCATTATTATAGTTCGTTGTATTATTTACTCTGCGTAGAATAAAAAAATAATGTCTATTCCTTGCTATTTAGCTCCGAAACTGGCGTGCATGTATGTAGATATATAAATGTGGTAGCGAGAGACGACCAGGGAAATAGAATTCCGTAGTCTCTATCTACCCCTCTAGGTTACGGGCGTGATTATGCTGTGTTATTTTATTTTTTACTTACAAAACTACTAATGAGTAAAATTTAGATTCATAGAAAGCAACAAAAATGTAAATACTTCGTAGAGTTTTAAGTCTTACAGAAAGTTTCTTAAGTAGCCACCAGAGGGCTAGCTAGTTCTCAGGAAAAACTTTCAAGCTTTGAGAATTATTAATGAGACTGTGAGTTAAGGTTGAAAAAGTATTGAATTAAAAAGGGTTAAAAATAGTCGATTAAATACACATGAAATAAGTACATTCTTCGGTACATTTGCTTAACTTATTCATCATCAACTTGACCTTATCCCTTACGGAGAGGGTCGGCACAATATGTGCTACTCTTCCATACATTTCTATCAGCCGTCATATCTGAATCCACTCCCTTCTTAAGCATATCGTCTTTCACACAATCCATCCATACTTTCTTCGGTCTTCCTCTTCCTTTGTAGCCATCCACATTCATTCTTAACACTTTCTGGTTTATGTCCCCATCGTCTCGTCGCATAACATGTCCATACCACGCTAACCTTTTGCTTCTCAAACCTTGTTTAACTTATTATGCCCTTTTACAAACATCTCTTCTTAATATATAATCCACATACAAGTCAAACTTCTAAAACTTCAAAATCTTAGGTGTTACCTATGTTTTCATAGACAATTTAAGTTTTTTTAAGCATAAATATATATTACTCTTTCAATAGAAGATATACATCAAAAATACTTGAAGCGAATTTACTTTGATGTTCGAAATAATTGATTCTTAAGTCCTTTTAAGTTACTTCAAAATCTTTCACCTTTGTATTAAGTTAATCTTAAGCTCGTATCATATAAGTCATAAATAACTTCAAGTTACAAAGAGCTTTGGTAAGATAATTCTCCGCGCCGGAAATTCCTGCGCGACCAACTTCCGGTGACCTCTCTGGAAGTCTTTGGTAGAATAACTATGAAGAATTTTTATCGTGTAAAATAAAATGAAAAATGTTACTGTGAGTATTAAAGCGGGTCAAAGGAACGATGGAAATAAGATCTTTACCTATTGTTTCTCATAAATAAAAATATTGTCAACTTTCAAAATTACTAAGAGTTTATTCAAGTACAGTCGTGATAATGCGCGGTATTCTTCTTAAAAAAATCCCTTGTGTCGTGCAACGAAATAAACCGTCCTACAAATAAAAAAGCCAGCGACCTATTGGTTATTGTTTCGCGTGGTCTAAATATTCACAAAACATTCAAACGAATTTCTTTTATTAGGTGTATCACCGCTAGATTCCCCGATTGTACCTTATATAACTTAAGGAAAATGAAATATTAAAAATAATACTGACAAAGTAACTGCGTTTCCATTGTCGAAACAATCCTATAAACATATTCTCATTATCTGTGAACAGAGACAAGCATTACGTCAGTACTACGAGTACATTCAACTACACAAGTGTATAACAGTTGACAAATTAAGTCTCAGAATGTACAGGCAGAGGAAATCATTGCACGACTTCGCTTCATGTTTCTGTCACAGCATGCAGAAGTACAATCACGTACAAAATGGAATACATGAATATATTTTAAACGATCCTTATACAAAACTGTAGAGCATTCTCAGAATTGTTACTCAGTTAACTGCTTGCGGAACGCTTAATAAAAAAAAATGAGCTTCAGATATTTTTATTTGACTTAAATTTTTAATGAAATGAACGGCACTATACTTATAAATACTTAGAGCGGGCACACACCTTTAACTAAACTATCGCACAACTATTATACGATTGTCGATTGTTTCGTAGCCAATTCAACTGTTTAGTTGCACAACTAAAAATCGAGTAGTGTGCGCACCATATAAGATCATAGGAAAGCGAGACTAAACAGTTGTGTGATAGTTTAGTTTCAGGTGTGCTCACGGTCTTACAGTGCTTCTAGCTCTACCAGCGCCCAGGGCAAGATATACAGCGCCTTCTTTTTAACCATATAGACGGGGATTGCTACAAGAATTATTCGCAATTCTTTTACGCTCTTTTGGTGCCCTGGGCGTTCGTCCAACCGCGTCTTGCGTATTTAAAATTTGTTTTAATAACAAAATACCACACTCATCAGACTGTACTCGGAATTTTGTACACTTTTCCACTTATCTGTTCGTGGTATTGCACCACAAAAGGGGATCTCAGTGACCGTCGCGACGCGATAGCGAATAAAGCCGGTAACCACTCAACCTGAAGAAGGACCCCCGACGGGTCTGAAACTGGTCGGTGCCTACACCGGAGTATTTTCACGTGAGTTTAGCCGTGTTATAACTCATATATAATAGTATAATGTCTCACGAAAGTTTTAATAAGTTAATCACAAATGGGAAGTTTATGGAACTAATATTGACGATAACTCTACCACTGTTTGTCGTTTAAATCATCAGGATATAAGCAAGAAAGATTTTCTTAAAAAATTCGGTACTGTCAACTTTTTAATGTTGTATTTTAAAAGAAAAGTAATTCATTCTAGCGATTAAAATATTTCGTCTCAAGTTGAATACAGAACATCGGTCTACTTAAGTATTGTAAAACACGTTTTTGCTTTTGTGTGGACGCTCGTAGTATTCGGGCCAACGGATTTGGTCCGAGATCTACATTAAAAGTATCTTTATTCCAGTACATAGTACTGTTATACAATGTAAAAGTTTTGCTTTACGTTTTAACTATGAAAACATCGAATGCAAAATTCCGTTGAATAAAACTGTTACAGCGCGGGCACACGTTTGACTATCGCACAACAGTTTAGTCGCACTTTGATTCCTATGAGCTTATATGGAGGTGCGTACACTACTCGATTTTTAGTTCAACTAAACAGTTGAATTGGCTCCGAAACAATCGACAATCCAACAACAGTTATGCGATTATTTAGTCAAAGGTGTGCGCTCGTTCTAAAGGCATGAAATAAAAAAATCAATGTTTATAGATTATAGATAACACAACTCTAATAACACGATATTTTCTATACTAATAGTTTTAGTCAAGGTCATAGGTTTCATTTAGATTCATAAAAGTTTAACAATAAAAAATTATAATTACCCGATCGATATAAGAAAGTTATACCTATCTTGTTAAAGCTTCAAATTGAACTCAGAGTGGTTAAGTAGTCATTAAGGTAGGCACTTAGTGTTTATAATGATAAATGTACTTTAAGCGACGACTACACGACCCTGATTGTAACAATTTATCTTTTAATTACATTTATTTGTTTTTTTTTTATATTAATAAATATTAATTAGATTTACTTAATAACGAGTGGTTTAAATACATAATAAGTGAACACCGACGTTCACAAAATGATTTTACACTAAACTGATTTGTACGTCCATCCATACACGTTAAATTGCCGTCTGTTCTCTTTTACGAGCGAGCGCACATCTTTGATTAAACTATCGTACAACTGTTGTGCGATTGTCGATTGTTTCGCAGCTAATTCAACTGTTTAGTTGCACAACTTTTTAAAACTTTAGTTACTGTTTTATTCACTTCATAAGAGAGCTTTAAAATCGCAATTTATGTGTTTGTGCATAACCTTTGAGGATTTGCCAAAATTGTAGCAATTTTATTGATTTTTGTTAGCTAACTGTGAAAGTGTAGGTGGGAAAATAACGCTGTACTTTCTACTTTCGTAATATATAAAAAAAAATCAAGCACTTATTAGTTTTAATTAATAAGTGTGTTCTACTAAAAATAAATGATTATTTATCTATATTAATCTTGTAGAAATTAGATTTAAATAACCTTAAGTTTATTTTCATTTTAAACTAAGTTATTTTCTTATTATTTAAGTTTACGTTCGCTCTCAATTTCTGTAGTCCTTCATAATATGAACACAAACCAAGCTGCTAAGATCCATTGTCATGGCTTCAGCGTGTCATATTTCATTTGTTTCATTTCCAAGAACAGCCATTTTCTTTCTAAGTGTTTCGCATTTTGTGCCGAAATATTCTCAGTCAAGCTTAAAAGCTCTTTTTACGTGATTGATTTGGAAAATCCCGCGTTTGTATGTATGTCAATTAAATAGTGACTTACTGTTCCTTAAACCTTAATTCGATAGTGTCCAGTGTGACGAACAAGTAATTAAAAAAAATCTACTGAAGTTATTTCATATGCAAAAATATGACTTAAAAAAAATTTTCTTGCTACAAAAAACCTCCGTCGAATTAAAGGTTAAACGACTGAATTTAGCTAATGATTCGTATTATTTTTCTGATTGTCATAGTTCGAGTTTTAGACTTTAATACAAATAAGGTTTTTTCGTATAAGCTTTGACGACAAAAAATTGAGTCTATAGTGTCCACTATGTCACGGTCAAGTTGACGATGATTTTTTTATGAAAGGCTGACCTTTTCTTGTGAATGTCCAACAGTTGAGACACATGCGTTTTATTTTACTAAAGCATATAGACTTTATGAGATAGCTTAAAGCTTTAACCAAATTTGTTCACATTGTAAGCCCTAAACCATCTTGGTCGAAGATCTTTAAATTCAAATAGTGAAGGATTTTTTTTATTTCTCTTAATGAGTTTAAATCTAGACAATATTACTCTAATACATATTTTTTTTCTGATTTTGAAAGGTGTTTTTAAGCTTATTTATTTTTCAATGTGTTTAAAATATTTTTCAGTTATTAATAGTCGCTGAATAAAATTTTCAGACACTAAAATACGAATAAATAATAAAAAATTTATATATTATAAAACAGATTGTTGAATTATTTCTTTTCAAACTTCGTAATCTTTAAACGTCAAATATATTATTTGATGTTAGTCGTCAGCCCCTTAGTAAATTTGCTCGGTCAAACAAAAGAAAAATCTTAACGCCGAAACAGCAACTATGAATCCAGTGGAAGGCTTCAGCAAATACAGTTGGCTTCTAATGAGAGACGTATTTACTGAAAGAGATGCATATATAAAAACATGTAACATACAACAAGGACGGCACGATTCAATGTAAATGTAGCTTCGTAGCACTTTGCTACGGCAGTTCGCTCTCGTAGACCGCGTTCGTAGGACGTCTACGCTACTACGAGTAATTTTCGTAAACATAATGGCTACGAGTAATTGGGGGGGAATAGCTTAAATACGTCAGAATAATTGTTATGTAAAAAGTGGATAATTTCCTGTCTGAATACCCCACGTACAATATCATTGTGAAAGGAAATGTTAGTAGTATCTATGGATTGGATGAAGGTAAATATATATTTTTCGTATTTTTTTAACTACTTACTGCGTTTTTTTAACAAAGTTTTTAACTGTCTACTTTATTAGGTATGCAAGAAGATATATATTAATTTGATATGAGTTTATAGAACAAAGGTTCTTATTATAAACTAGCTGATGCTTTCGTCTTCGCTCGCGTGGAATTTAAAAATTTAACCTACATATGTAACTCACTGATTTTTAATGGTAAAATAATTGTTGAATTCGGCCCAGTAGTTTTTGAGTTATTTCAATATGTAATATAAAAAATACAAATATTTCCTCTTTATAACATTACTAGCTGTTCCCTTGCGGCTTCATCCGCGTGAAATTATAAAAAACTTTATTTTATTGTTTACATTCGTCAAATTCACAATTGCAAATGTCAAAATGACATGACATGATGACAAACTATGGCAATCTTGCTTCCTTGATGTTGGCAGCAACTTATGGTCTCTTTCCCACATTAGGGTTTTTATCTAAAATATTTACCCCCTAAGTTTAATGGCGTGAAAATATATGGCCTAAAGCTTGACGTAAGTGTAGGGCTTTTTTTAAAAAAATTATTATTCAAAAATATGCTGTAATTGCTGACATCTTAGGCAACAAAGAAGTGTATATGTACGCTTTATTATATTAGTATAGAAGTATAGATAAGTAAACCTAATTTTAACATAAACATTTTATTTAACTAGACACAACGTTAATTTTATTTAAGGCCGACTACTTCAAATATAATTTGTATGATGAATCTCACATATCTATCAAATCAAATACGCTACCAAGTTTAACCTACTCGTAATTGGATAAGTTTTAATGATTTAACTTGAACTAATTAATTTTTTATTAAATGTGACAACCGTATTAAAAAAAGTATTCACAATTCTACAAATAATTATTAACTATATAAAAACCATCTTACAGTCAGTAGGTTCATAAAAGGATCGGTACAATTCCCGTTGTGACTGGAATCGTTGGCATCAGACGTGACACGACTTATAACAGCCTCATTATTTGAATGCAAAGCTTGTTAGAACATCGTCTGAATTCTGTAAGAGGATCGCGGTTCTCACCTTTATAATAATGGATATATGTTCCGAGGTCAAGAATTATACAAGAAGTTGTTTAGCATATATTAACAGTTTGAAAGTAAAGATTTACAAGACAAGAAGTACATACATACAGTACAGTCATGTACAGTACAGCTCTATAAAATATAGTACAGTCCTGTACAGATGTACATCTCTCTATTATATAACCGCTACTGTAGAGAGATTTATGTATATCTTTACTTCTTGTCTTATGATTTAATAATAACACACATTTTCTTTTAATTAAGAATCTATACATATAAAATTGGAGTGTTTGTTTGTTATATCAAAAGAAAAATTCCAGATTTCGGGAATTTGATGTATTTGCGTTGCTGATAACGAAAATTGCACTTAAAAATGTTTGTCTGTAATCTCCGAAACAACTGGGCTTATTTTAACGGGACTTTCACTAGAGGGTAGCTGACATGGACGGGCATATTATAGGCTACATTTTTTTTTAATTCCGCGCTGTCAAATTGTTATCTCTGGAACGGATGGACCGATTTGGACGGGACTTTGACTGGAAAGTAGCTGGTAAAAAGTGATGCACACGGGAATATTGTAGTTGACCATTTT
>LD688956.1:5056511-5068779 GCA_003118335.3 Papilio memnon
GTATGTTATTGCTATAAAATTATTGAGATATGTTAAATTATTTTGACACACTGTGTTTTTGTATTGTATTTTAAAACTATACGATGCCGAACCGGCATCTCCTTTACAATAGCGTACACATAAAAACTGGTTTCCAGCTTACAAAGGCAGTTTAAATACATAATAAAAATCATGAAACACCTGAGTTCAACAATAGTCATTTTGCGTTTCCTACTGACGAGTAAAAGACATTTATTACTTTTCTTTGCATGAGATAGTTGTTTCTATAAAATACATTCGATTTTTTTGATCGACTTCCCAAAAGAAGGAGGTACTCAATTGGTCTGTATATATTTCTCTGGCCGTGGTGAACCCATTTTTTTTATCTGAAAGGTAATACTTGTATTCAGCATTTCTTTCAAAAATAAATAAATTATTTTTGAAAGAAATGCTGAATTTATTGACTGACTTCCAAAAAGAAGGAGTACTCAAATCGTCTGTATATTATTTATCATGTACACTGTAGATGTAATTGACACTAGGGAGAAGGCGAATCGAATGACCTCTTTTATCAAAATCGGTTCAGTAGTTTAGGCTGTAGGCCTACACAATGAAATTTAAATATATACAATGGGTTTGTACATATAGAAAAACGAACTCATTTACGCGCCAGACATTGCGTTCTTTGTCAGACCACGCATACCTTCTAAACTATCGCACAACTGTTTACTCGCGTTTTGATTCTTATGAGCTTATATGGTGCACACTACTCGATTTTTAATTGTGCAACTAAACAGTTGAATTGGCTGCGAAACAATCGACAATCGCACAACAGTTGTGCAACAGTTTAATTAAAGGTAAGAGCGCTTAGTAAATACTCAGTTTTTACGACGGATGAAGTTATTGATAACAGCAAGTAATATGATTTAGTATGGATACAATTTTGATCATATTTAGAAAGAAATCTGTTTTACAATAAAATCATTTCCAATAGTAAAAGGCTAGAGTTTTCTTGTGAAATAGAAATTGGAAACTCCACTATGCCTGTAGCAGATTACTAAGGATTACACTGTGCGAAAAGTGAAATTGAATTTAGCAATCTAACCTAAATCTTTATAAGTCTGTTGCAGTCCACAGAAATAAATTGAAACCGACCTACTCAAGGGGATATGGTAAATAATCTATGAGAAAATTCAATACAATTTTTCCTTCAAGTTAGCAAACATTTAGTACCTAATAGTGTGAAAACTAAGTAAGTATAGGCTGTGACATTTTTATAGAATGTTAATACTTAAGTAATAATTAAAAAAAACATTAATCAAGGTTTTGTACAGTAGACTAGGTGTTGCTCGCGATTTCGTCCGTGTGAAATCAATAATGTTACTCAGTGATAACGTAGCTTTTTAATGGTGAAAATTGAAATCAGCAGAGTAGTTTTTGAGTTATTTCAATACATACAAATATTCCCTCTTTACAAGTATAGATATAGATTACTTATGAATAAATGAGAAAATCTATATTATTTGTTTTGAGTAACGTACATTTTTATTAGTCGTTATGGCATGCGTGGTGCGAGATTTCTTTTTCACGCATCCCATAACGCCCGCATGCGAGAACCGTTTTCAATACTGCGTTAGGCGATAGTCCTTAGGCGCATTATACTCGTCAACTAAGTGCTCATAACCGATCATATTGATTAGTCGTTGACCGATATGCGGGGAACCCCCGCTGTGTAAACCGAGTTATGAATTTATTACATAGACATAACCTCACATACACTGTGCATTTTTTTATCAGTAACACCGCATGTTGTACCGAGTAATCGCATTAATCCTGGGACAGTCAGGAGAAGCCACACAGACTAGATGAAATCCTTTATTATGAACTGAGCTACTGTCTTACATACTGTGTTATTATTATCTTAGAGTATTATTAGATTGAACTAGGCGTAGAATGTAGAACTAATACGTGTAAGTTAGACTGTCGTTGAATGTTTTTTTCAAATATACAAAGAGTTTTATTGATCTAATATAACTTTATATAAAAAAAAACTAAAGAATATTCTACTTGCATTTGTTTTGCAAAAAAACTGGTGTAAATTGTTTCAACAGTAGAGTTTTTTTCTTTTTAGTTTTGTAAGAAAAAGTATAAGATTGTTAAATTTCTTGCTAAAGTACGTGTAGATATGTTACAGAAACTTTACACGCGTTGAGAATAAGTTTTATTATTACAACTTTATCGTACTTTTAACTTGAACGCTGTTCTATTTTAAACTTGAACGCAAGAAAGGAGCAATTTAAGAAACGATATTTGAAACAATGTATTTTTATTTGTGTTCACGAATAAGAAACTACTTGACCAAGTCGGCGTGGAATTTAAAAAAAATTAAACAAAAAAATGGGACCCACCTGCAAGCACTACCTTTCGGATAAAAAAAAATTTTCAAAATCGGTCCACCAGGGCCGGAGCTATCGCGTAACACACATAAAAAAAATAAAAAAAAACATACAGACGACTTGAGTACCTCCTTCTTTTGGGAAGTCGGTCAAAAAAAAAGTAAGTGACCTATGTGTTCATCCAGACTATCATCTACATCTATGCCAAATTTCATCAAGATCCGTTCAGCAGTTTAGGCTACAAACTCTAACATACATCCATTATTTCAAAACGATTTGCGATTTGTCTATGGGCAGCGGCTTAACTATTTCAGCAAATTCAGGTTGTTCATTTGCCTCTAAAATTTACATTATTGGAAAAACAATATTTGAATACTTACTAAATTAACTTATTCCTTTGATAATACTCTATACAGATAGAACTAATTTGTTAATTGGATAATATTCAAATGCAATTCCGATATCATTATTTCTAATTAGATAGATTTGATTATGGTTATGTTCCGGATATAATTTCACACTTTATTTAATTTTTATAATTCAGATTCTTAGATCTACTGAGTGTATCTATACTAATATAATAAAGCGTAAACACACACTACTTTGTTGCCTAAGATGTCAGCAATTACAGCATATTTTTGAATAATTCGTTTTTTAATAAAAAGCCCTGCACTTACGTCACGCTTTAGGCTATATATTTTCACGTCATTAAACTTAGGGGGTAAATATTTTGGATAAAAACCCTAATGTGAAAGAGACCAAAGTTGCTGCCAACATCAAGGAAACAAGATTGCCATGGTTTGTCATCATCTCATGTCATTTTGACATTTTCAATTGATAATTTGAGAAATGTAGGTAAACAATGTTTTAAAGTTTTTATAATTTCACACGGATGAAGCCGCACGGGAACAGCTAGTTTACTAATATTATAAATGCGAAAGTTTAGATGGATGGATGGATGTTTGTAGAGCTGAACGGATTTCGACGAAATTTTCTATAGATGTAGATGATAGTCTGGAAGAACACATAGGCTACTCACTTTTTCTTTAATTCTATAATAAAATCTTGAATAATTTAGTGATTAGAAGAAATCAAAAAGTGAGAAAAAAGTCAACCTTAATCCATACGTGTTATAGAATTACTAACTAGAGCAAACCTATAAAATGACTTTTTATAGTGTTTTTTACTTGGGGACTTTTTAATCTACACAAATATTTCCTCATTATATTTTAACCTCGTAATACCGAGAAAAATCGCTAATTATCGAATTCAAATTACGTAGCTAGTAAAAATAAATGGAACGAATCGAATCCGACCACAATCCTCGTACGGTCGCAAACAATATACGACCACAGATAGACACCGCACATCTGCATAAATACATCGCGATTAATTCATTTCCTACGCAAAATAACACAAAGGAATACATTAAAGATAATGCTGATAACTGCAATAATCATTATATCAACTACTAATAGTTATAATAATAATAAAACTAACATCTTATCTATATATCTTATTAATATAACTGCGAAAGTTTCGATGGATGTTTGTTAGAGTTTGTATCCTGCTGAATATCAATGAAATTTGGCATAGATGTAGAGGATAGTCTGGAAAAACATAGACTACTTACTTTTATTTTAATTAACGAACGGAGTCGCGGGCAACAGTTAGTACTTAATATTATAAAGAGGAAAGATTTGTATATCTGTAACGAATAAGGGAGTGGTGACTGAGATGACGGATGATAGAGTTATTTGGAGGACGAAAACTCGGTGCGCCCTACGGGAGTAGGATAAGATAGGGGAGATGATGGTCTACTCAATCAAACTTAAAAACTAGTAGACCATCATCTCCCCTACCTTATCCTACTGCCGTAAGGCGCACCGGGTTTTCGTCCTCCAAATAACTCTATCATCCATCTCAATCATCACAAAAACTACTAGACCGATTTGAAAAAATCTTTTTTTATTGGAATTCTACATTATCAATGAGTAACATAGTCTATATTTATTACAACTTTTTAAAATCCCTGCCAAATCGCAGGCAAAAGCATGTTTATAACAGATAATCAACGAGTTTAGAACAAAGGTTAGGTTAACCTCTCGGATCAATCTTGCCTTGAATTTACATGTAATAAAAATAGCAGGTCTAGATATCCTTTGACCGTAATAATGGTAAAATAGATAGGGAAATTCTTTTTTGAAAACTAAATCTGTATCTATACTAATATTATAAAGAGGAAAGATTTGTATTGTTGTATGTATTGAAATAACTCAAAAACTACTGGGTCGATTTTAAAAATTCTTTCACCGTTAGACAGGTAATTGATCCGTGAGAAATATAGGCTATATTGTATAATTTCACGCGGGAGAAGTCGCGAGCAACAGCTAGTAGCTAATAAATCCTTTTACCGAACAATAATTTGAAGTAGGAAAGCGAGTTTTCAGTCTATAATAGACGCTTTAATATCTTTCTTAAAGTGTTTGTCTAATATGAAATGGAACACATCGAAAATAATTGTCTTTTTAGTTTTAGTAAGTTAAGAGAGAAAACTTACGTAAACATGAAAAACAGTAGTTTTACTGCAAACAGGAATACATGAAATAAACATTAAAATAACCTATGAAATACAATTTAAATAAATACTTTGTATCCCTTTTAGAATTGATAAATATAAGTATCAAAACGTTTAGTAATAAAATTACTTTGTACTAACCTTTTACTTTAAACGTATAGATAATAAAAATTAATTCACACACATTAGCACAATCCACTTTCACACAAATCGTATTCCACAGGTATTTGAATAGAACTCAAGACTCGATATTTTACGGGAGGAAATCGTCAGTTACCGACACGTGATCACAGGTCCGCGGTCCGCGAGCGACTGACTGCCCGGGAGTCGCAGAAAAGCGCGGGAAAATGCGCGCACTTTTCTGTTTTGAACGCGTTCGTTTTACGTTCGTCAATTTAAAAGAAACCTTCATGTTAAAATGTAGCAATTTGAATGGATATGTAAATTCTTCATGGGATAAATACGTCGTACGACTTGAGAAGAATTATACGAATTAGACAGTACCAATGACAAATTAGTCTACAACAGTGGTAGAGCCCGCTTTAACATCTTAGCACGAATGGGTCGGCTCGCCTGGTGCAATACCACGACCACACAGAAGACAGGCGTGAAGCGGAAGCAATTCCGCGTTTCGTCTGATGAGTGTGGTGCCGGAGGCCCAACTTTAGTCCCTTTCCCGTTCCACCCATTTCTTATAAGGAAGGGTTTGGATGGGAAAGTGGATTTGACGGTAGAGGAGACGCATAGGAAGGGGAAATATCCTCTTTATGTGCGTCTCCTCCTCCGACGATTTAGGGTAGGCAACGCATCTGCAATTGCGGATGTCTATGGGCAGCGGTCGCTTCGCCATTTCGGCGGATTTAGGTGACCGCTTGCTCGTTTGCCACCTTATCGTATAAAAAAAAAAGTCTAGATATTGCTAAGGACTGTTAAAGTAGTGATTAAAGGTTTCTAAAACAATAAATGTACTTGATGATAGTTTGAAAGAACTCGGTTGAATATAAAGCGTATACTAAATTGATAGAGCGTCGGTGGCTCAGGGGTTTGAGCACTTGACTTGTAATCTACAGGTCTTAAGTTCGAATCCCGCTGTACCAATGTGATTTTCGATTTTTCGAATCTTACATACATAATGTACCCGACGTTCTTACGGTGAAGGAAGACATCGTGATGCCTGCACATATCAGCGAAGACATTCAAAGATATGTGTGAAGTTAACCAAGTCAGGCCAGCGTGGTTGACTATGGCCTGGTCACCCTAATTTAGGATAAGCTCCGAGCCCCTCAGTGGGGACGTATAGTGAGCTGGCGACGATTAAATTGACAAATTTGAAAATTTGTTTTGTGAATTTTGCTTCATTTCCAGGTACATTTTTATTAATATTTTAGTTGGATAGAGCTTGCAGGTGACACGTGTTAGATAACGTCTATTCTAAGTAACGACTCGATATTTTGAAATCTATTTTATAGAAAAAAAAAACAGTAAGTAAAGTAATAAGAGTGTCTATGTCCGAGCGTGATTAAAAAATAAACTTAGAAGTCTGTTCTGCCAGCCAGTGTTCTACGTCTATAAAAAAAAATCCAATCTATGCAGTCGAAATATCTTCTAAAACTCATCCATCCATTCAAACTTTCGCTTTTATGATATTAGTAAGGTAAGTTGGATGTTATTTTACTTCTAAAACAATCGTTACTTAAACCTATCACTTGATTATCAATACTAACTCCATCAATGCTTTCTGCTGTCAAAGTCCTTTGTTGCAATGACTAACGTCTGCCGATCATTAGATCTTAGACTATTAGTTTAAAAAGGCAATCTTTAAACAATAATAAACCTGTCTTATTGATAAATCTCTGATATTCTCACTTTAAATAGACCTACATTTATTATATTTAACGGTGCGATAAAACGGGGTTTCGGTAGATACTCAATTAGTTAATTAACAGGGAGAAGGGGAATCGACGCTTACACCCGCTGAGGTCCGCCATTTTGTTTCGCCAGGGATATCTTATCGGTTACCATCTACTCTATGATTATAATAATTAATTATTATTAATACGTGAAAAGAATTAATTGTATCATTTTGATCGACTTCCCAAAAGGAGGTACTCAATTCGTTTGTACGTTTTTTTCATGTGTGTTACGGCATATCTCCATAACGGCATAATTCCACACGGACGCAATCGCGGACGGAAGCTAGTTCGTATAATGTTATTATGAACGTTTTATTGTTAAATATTATAAAAATAAAAATATTAGAAATGTTAATGGACATGGAAGAAAAAAATGTTTGAAAACACTAGTCTATATTCGGGAATTCGATTTCTTCTCGTTTTCTTCACAGACGAAGTCAGAGGTAACAACTAGTGATATATAACTCGTTGAGTATGTTATTATTAGTAGATTATTCTAGTATCTATAAATCATTTTGATATATCCGCCTACGTTTAACCCTTAGCCAAATATTTGCTTACGCTCAGATAGGCAAAATAAACTCAAAATGAATCAGAGTACTATAATTACGAATGTTGATATTAATATAAGTGAATTCAACATCATTATGTTTATTATAGTTCGTCATGAAATTAAGATATACTTCATTCAAGCCGTCTTAATACTTGATATCTAAATTTAACAAAAGATTTTTATAACACTTTAAAATATTAAATACTAGCTTTCGCCCGCGACTCCGTCCGCGCGGTATTAAAAAAAACAAAAGTAAGTAGCCTATGTGTTCTTCCAGACTATCCACTATATCTATACCAAATTTCATCGAGATCCCTTCAGCCGTTTAGGCTACAAACTCTAACAAACATCCATCCATCTAAACTTTCGCATTTATAATATTAGTGAGATAGTAAGATTATCACTAAATTTTGACCACATATGAAAGCTTCCCCTTATTAATCTATACTAATATTATAAAGAGGAAAGATTTGTGTTTTTGTATTGAAATAACTCAAAAACTACTGAGCCGAACTCAATAATTCATTCACTTTTAGAAAGATAATTTATCAGTGAGTAACATGGGCTGCCTTTTATTAATTTCTAATTTCACAGAGACGAAGTTGCGAGCAACAGCTAGTTACTAAATAAAATCGTTTAACGTGATATCTACCGTATTTTCTAAATAGATTTTTAGACCTTTGACTAAACTATCGCACAACTATTGTGCGATTGTCGATTGTATAGCAGTCAATTCAACTGTTTATATTCAATTAAAAATTGAGTGTGCGCACCTCTATATAAGCTTATAGGAATCAAAGCGAGACTAAACAGTTGTGCGATAGTTTAATCAGATATGTGCACGAGCTTTTAGTATTACTATGAAGTACTTCATCATCATCATCATCACTAGCTCACTATATGTCCCCACCGAGGGGCTCGGAGCCTACCCTAGAGGTAGGGTGACTAGGCCATAGTCAACTACGCTGGCCCAGTGCGGGTTGACTTCACACATATCTTTGAATTTCTTCGCCGATATGTGCAGGTTGCATCACGATGTTTTCCTTCACCGTAAGAACGTCGGGTAAATTATGTACACATGAAAATTCGAAAAATCGAAAATCACATTGGTACATGGCTTCGGGATTCGAACCCAAGACCTGTAGATTACAAGTCAAGTGCTTAAACCACTGAGCCACCGACGCTCTTGCTGATGAAGTACTTCGCAAGACTTAAAAAGTTTTTTTAGGTATATGCCACTAATGTGATTAAGCAACCGTTCGCAGTGAAAGAGATTATGTAAATGTACAGCGCGCACTCAGGTTAAACTGTTATTTTTAAATCTAATGGCAGAGCTTGCCAGTGAAATATTGTTACAGTTTTGCATATTTAAAGCCACTAAAGCGCCATAGAAAAATCCTTCAAAATAAGCACATTTTAACTGTAGGTTTTGTACGAAAAAATTATAATATCTTGAAAAGTCTTGTCAAATATTGAAATAACGTTTAATTAAAGGAACATTAACATTTAATAAAAACATAAGGCTTAATCTCTTAATTCCATTAACATTTCAACGTCTGATTAGCGGCGATAACAAAACATGGTATTTGGGATTCGTTTCAGAATAAGGCCGTAGCTCTACCTATGTGTTTTTACATTGCTTACTACACTTTGCTCATTTGAGTTAAACAGAGCGATTTAGTAAATATTGATGCGAGATCTGAAAATAATTTGACAATGACAGGGTTATTATCTTAGTTAAACTCATACATTCAAGAAAGGAACAAATACCAATAAAGAGCATGTATCTAATACTAGGTGTTCCCTTGCGGATTCATCCGCGTGAAATTATAAAAAAACTTTATTTCATTGTTTACATTTGTCAAATTATCAATTGCAAATGTCAAAATGACATGACGTGATGACAAACCATGGCAATCTTGCTTAATGTTGGCAGCAACTTATGGTCTCTTTCCCACATTAGGGTTTTTACCCAAAACATTTATCCCCTAAGTTTAATGGCGTGAAAATGTAAAGCCTAAAGCGTGACGTAAGTGTAGGTCTTTTTATTAAAAAAATAATTATTCAAAAATATGCTGTAATTGCTGACATCTTAGGCAACAAAGTGTGTGTTTACGCTTTATTATGTTAGTATATATTACATCTAAAGTGCGCTTAAGGTCCCAGATACCATCTTCTGGTGACGTAAAGTCACTTAACATTGACTTTGATGATATTTTCAGTACGAGCAAAAAGCAAAGTTAAATCGGATCAGTACTTCTCAGAAAGTTATAATTTCACACGAAAGCAGTAAGAATCATTTAAACGAAGACATCAAAACAAAACAGTGGTTTAACAGTGTTTATAGAGATGTATTGCTTTGTCTACTGCTCTGCTATATTGTGCTACCCTTGTGTGAAACTTTAAATGCATCAAAACGAGTGCACTCAACGCACATCAAACCACCGTTATCATTATTTTATATTCTGGCGCCAGATGTATCTGAAATGCCCTGCGAACTACAATTATATTTTCTTGATACTGTGTTCGATGTTTGTAACGTTTGGAAAAGTATCAAGATTTTCAATTAAAGCCTCATATAATTCATTTGTAGTTGTAAAATACGATTGTTACGTGACCTAATATAACTTTAGTATTCAACCGAACTTGAGTTCAATTAAAATTGGGGTGTGTAGTACAAATAAACTAAAAAGTCTTTAATACTTTGTCAAATAAACAGTGGTAGAGCCCGCTTTAACATCTTAGCACTGTAGGGTCGGCTCACCCCCAACAACCACGACCACACAGAAGACAGACGTGAAGCGGAAGCAATTCCGCGTTGCGTCTGATGAATGTGGTGCCGGAGGCCCAACTTTAGTCCCATTCCCATTCCACCCATTTCTTATAAGGAAGGGTTTGGATGGGAAAGTGGATTTGACGGTGGAGGAGACGCATAGGAAGGGGAAATATCCTCTTTATGTGCGTCTCCTCCTCCGACGATTTAGGGTAGGCAACGCATCTGCAATTGCGGATGTCTATGGGCAGCGGTCGCTTCGCCATTTCGGCGGATTTAGGTGGCCGCTTGCTCGTTTGCCACCTTATCGTATAAAAAAAAATCATCAGAAATCTCTTAATTAGTACTTATTACGTGATAACGTTAATTCTATCAATGTAAACTACAATTTTAGCATTTGAATCATCCACGTAGAAGATCTTCAATTATTTTCAACGAAAATTTCATTAAAAATCATTAAAATTAATATAATTGTATCCTAACAACAGGAAACTCGGTTATACATGTTCAATGGCTTGTTAAATCTATTAAAGTTTATTTAATAATTTGTTAATAACTCGTTTCAAAGTATACGTCAATACTTATTCAAACGCCTTCGTTTTAAATCAAATTACTTTGATAACGAACGCTTGTCTTGGCTCAAAGCAACTTAACTTCAAATTACTTTATCAAGCGCGGTAACATTCAAATTTAATTCAAGCAACTTTTACCAAAAGATAAAGTACAGAAAGTTTTACCAAATATTTAAATTATTAGAATTAATGGAATTAACTTTTTATATACTTATTTAACGTATAAAATAAAGAAAGTCCTAAAACATTATATTATAATTCTTAATTTAATTTCTTTACATTAGTCTTAGTTCTGTAAAAGGTTAACTAATATTGAAGAGAAAATACAAAATAACTAAACCATAAAATTGTAATTTTTAAATTTGAAAGCTTTACTGCGTTTTTAATTTCATGTCCATACACATTTTAACAATAATACAAGATAACCTTTTATTTTATTAACTACTCGTTGCTCGCGACTTCGCCCGCGTGAAATTAAAAAAACATAGCCTATGTTACTCACAGATAAATTACCTTTCTGACGGTGAAAGAATTTTCAAAATTGGCCCAGTAGTTTTTGAGTTATTTCAATATATACAAAAATACAAATCTTCCCTCTTTATAATATTAGTATATATGTCGGAATGACGAGCGGTTTGCAGAATTAATTCCGAAGGCAGATCATATACACGGTAACTCTACTCAATTGTGGTCGTATGTCGGAGATAACGAAATAACAATCGCGTAACATTAGGAAAACTATCCTTAGTTGACCACCATCTTAAATAAAAACTGCACATGATCTAATCGGATTTGCAATAATTTACAGAGATTAACCAATTGATTTTGTAATATAACTAGCTGTTGCTCGCGACTTCGCCCGCGTGAAATTAAAAAAATTATAAAACATAGCCTATGTTACTCACAGACAAATTACCTTTCTAACGGTGAAAGAATTTTTAAAATCGGCCCAGTAGTTTTTGAGTTATTTCAATACATACAAAAATACAAAAATACAAATCTTTCCTCTTTATAATATTAGTATAGATAACAAGGCGCATTCCACCATTCAATGACAACTGTCATCTGTCATTCGATCGCCGCTTGACATCTGTCATGCCCGCATATTCAGCCAGTACTCAAGATTATTAGTTGCCAGTTACTTTAATCGTTCAAAAATTAACAATCATTTCGCCCCGTTATATACAGTCTATATTGGTTATCGATTCATGTACGTTAGAATATTAATCTCACGGTACATGGTACTCCCAATTACGTTAATATTCCTGCGGCCGACACATTGAAGACCTTTTGATTAGGGATTACTAATTACTTGCCAAAATACACTAGTACTGAATGAATAGTTTGTGTCGTGACCCTTGTTAATCAAGTGATTGGTAAGGGATTTAATAATACATGTTTTTGAAATTCAATAGTAATAATGAATACAGTACTGTGTAAATTATATTATTAAACTAGCTGTTCCCTTGCGGCTTCATCCGCGTTAAACTATAAAAACTTTATT
>LD688956.1:5100187-5111047 GCA_003118335.3 Papilio memnon
AAAAACAAAAGTGAGTAGCCTATGTGTTCTTCCAGATTATCCTCTACATCTATGCCAAATTTAATCGAGATCTGTTCAGTCGTTTAGACTACAAACTCTAACAAACATCCATCTAAACTTTCGCATTTATAATATTAGTAAGATTAAATTTTACATTCGGCTAGCTTCTTCAAGTTGTTTTTACAAAGCATTTAGTACAATAAACGTAACTCACTCAAATGCTTTTTTTGATTTAATAAAATATTTTATTTAAATCAATTTCAGCTAACAAAACATACATTTCTTTCTATTTCTCTACCCTTAGTGTCGATGTGTGAACAATTCTGATCGTAAAATTCTCCCTTTCGTAGTTGTTTGTTATTCGACGGGAAAATGAGCGGCCACTTGTAATAAATCAAGCTTTAAGTACAGGGTGCCGCCTCTAACCACACGATCTATCGACCACAAATTTCATTTTGAATGGAACTTCTAATAGGAGTAATTTCAACTGTTGTTTGGAAAATAATTGTTAATTTGTTGACGCAAACAAAATATACACGTTTCATACTTACTTTTAGCGTAAATAAGTGTTACAAGAAATTTTACTTAAAAGTCTTAATATCATTTAAAAAAAAGACTACACTCGAAAGGCAAGAAAGAAAAACATACTTATTATTAAAAAAATAAAAACCCAGAATGCTTATCTATACAAAAATAATAAAGAGGAAAGATTTGTATTTTTGTATATCACGAAGTTACTCAAAAACTGCTTAACGGATTTAAAAAATTCTTTCATCATTAGAAAATTACATTATTACCGAGTGACAACATACTAATATTATAAATGCGAAAGTTTAGATGGTAATATTTGTTAGAGTTTGTAGCCTAAACGACTGAACGGATTTCGATGAAATTTGGCATAGATATAGAGGATAGTCTGAACACATAGGCTTCTCAATTTTGTTTTTTTAATTCCACGCGGAAGAAGTCGCGAGCGAAAGCTAGTAGGCTATATTTATTAATGGTTTTTTATTGCGTACGTACGAAGCCGCGAACCACAGCATTCATAAACCTATAAAACCAAACAATCTTACATACAAAGAAAGCGCTGAATACTCGTATTATGTTCGTATACAACAAACAATATTAATTCATACAAAATATACCATAACTTTGATCAACAGATCATTAAATATATAAGAATCACTGAACATACAGTAAACACATAAAATATACATCTTCACAGAAAAACACCAACAATAAATTGTAGTGGTTTCTATATAAAAGTTGTTGCCAGCGAATTCGTCCACGCAATATTAAGATAAAAAAAAAGCAGCCTATAATATACTCGTCTATGTCAGCTACCCTCCAGTGAAAGTCTAGTCAAAATCGGCCCAGCCGTTTCGTATATTACCCGGAACAAACGCGGCTTGCGCACAGAAAGACACACAATAAAAAATTAATAGCGATTTTCGTTATCAGCAACGCAAATAGATCTTACCGAAATCTGGAAATTTTCTTTTGATATTACAAACAGACATTCCAATTTTATTATTTATATAGATTCAGTCTTACTTTCCTCTATATCTATGCCAAATTTCATCGAGATCCGTTCAGCAGTGTAGGCTACAAACTCTAACAAACACCCATCCATCTAAACATTTGTATTTATAATATTTATAACAACCCAGTAACACTCGCCCTGAAGAAAGACCCCCGATCGGTCCGAAACTGGTCGGTGCCGCCACTGAAAAAATAGACGTGAGTAATAGCAGAAATAATTAGTTATTAGTAAGATAGTAATTTAATTGTTTTAAAATTAAGAATCTTTCCACGTCGTTATTTTACTCAAACACAAGTAAAGAAATCATAAACGTTTCCATATTTATGATTCAAAGAAAATAGTAAAGAGTTCTCTATTCGTCTTGAGAAATATTTGTTTAGATGCGAAGTTATTTTCTAATGTTTATTTTTCTAGAAATAAGTTCGAAAACGATGCTCTATTTCTTGATATAACTTTGAAGAATATATGAGTTTTCTTAGTCAACGTTTTTAGTGTCATTTAAAAGGTTTATAGAAAAGTAAATAATAATTAAAAAAAAACTTTATTGAATAACCTAGGGTTTCTACACCTTAGTGAAACTCTTGACTTTTGTTTGGAATTTTAATTTTTTTTTCAGTTATGTAATTTATTCCCGTTTCTAAAAATGGATATCCAATTTTACGTTGAATTCCTTCACACCTCGTCACCATGAAATTTATTTTTGGTATTCGTCGCCCTTTTGTTTAATTTTCCGGCTCACTGGCCACCGTAACCTGACACCTAAAATACATACCTTTTAATACATTTAAAAATAAATTATGAAAAGAACATATTACATTCAAAATTGAACCTCAAGTTGTACATCAATAAATCCCTTTTTTAATAAGAAACATCTCTATAAAAGTTGTCATAAAAAGTGTTATCAATTTGGCGAAACGCCAAATTTTAAAGTAGCATTTTAAAGCCTTTTGTTGCAAGCTGGAAAAAATAGTTAAGTGGCGTTATAGAGTAGTTTGTAAAATCTTGAATAGATGCCAAGTCCTCATTTAGATAGCAGGAATTGGCATCGTCAAAAGGGAGGCAATTTAATTTTTATCTATAAGTAATTTATCTTATTAAAAAATGCGATAGTTTAGATGGATGCGTGTTCGAGTTTACCTGCTAAACGGTTGAACGAATCTCGATAAAAGACATGGATGTAAAAAATAGCCTGGAATACATAGGCTCCTCACTTTTTTTTCTAATTCCTCGTAAATGAAGCCACTCGGGAATGTTGGTACATCATCAACTTGCCCTTATCCCTTATGGAGGGTCGACACAGTATGTGCTCTTCCATACATTTCTATCAGCCGTCATATCTGAATCCACTCCCTTCTTAAGCATATCCTCTTTCACACAATCCATCCGTACTTTCTTCGGTCTTCCTCTTCCTTTGTAGCCATCCACATTCAATAACACTTTCTGGTTTATATCCCCATCGTCTCGTCGCATAACATGACCATACCACGCTAACCTTTTGCTTCTCAATTTCTCCACTACTGGCGCTACTTCCAAAGTTCCTCTAAAGTTAGTACATTTATATATTTAGAAAGTAGTAATGCATAATTTTAATGAAAAGTCGACGTGAACACAAAAGTCCCGTAGATTTTAAGCCTCTTTTGTTCTTACGAAGCCAGTTGAAGAGTCTATTTAATTAAAACAGTTGAAGTACTTGCGATAGAAGAGATATATGGGGTTCAAGTAGCTTTAGAATGAGTGGTTTCTTATAATATAACTAGATGGCGCATTGTCTTATAAGCCAATTTTAGACTAATATAATTTGGATTAAAATTTTCAAATAATTGTTTACTTTAATAAAAATAATTTCTATTTTCCTAATTGGCACTATAAAATCTTCAACTACAGCTCTGCTTGTTATTTTTGCACTTCAATGACGAAAAAGCCTGCCTTCGACAGTAGCGCTTCGTTTGTTTTTATATTTCGTAGAAAAAGTATCTTGAAATAGTTAACGGAAAGTTAAATATTAAAAAGCGAATTAAACGAAAAAATTTAATACAGTTTTAGGGTATTATTTAGACTGAAAATCAGATGATTTTAGATAAAAATAGGTATTAAAGACACTATATTCAAGAAGCGAAACAATTTCAAATTGTCCGACAGACTTCAAAAGTCATAAGTATAAAATTACAAACATCATTGCTTTATGCCAGTACCCAAAACATAAACCTTTTGAAACCTTGGTCTCAAATGTTGTCGTAATCAACGCGAGTTGTATTCAGTCAGGGTGATGTATATTTACAAAAATATTAAGAGCATGCGTACCCGAAACTATCGCACAACTGTTGGGTCGCGCTTTGATTCCCATGAGGTTATATGGAGGTTACACTACTCGGTATTTAGTTGTGCAACTAAACAGTTGAATGTGCAACGAAACAATCGACAATCACACAACAGTTGTGTGATAGTTAAGTCAAAGGTTTGCGCCCGCTCTTACCCGCCATCTTGAAAATCGCAGCGACTTTTGTCACGACAATCTTTACAAAGATGTAGCGAGACAGACTGGCCAAGACAGAAATGTCGACGGTCACAATACCCCAATTGAGTAAATTGAAGTTAACGTATAGCTAGCAATTTAGCGATTGGTCCATGCAGGCATTGAAGTTTGCAATCTACTTGCAGTTAAAAGCATTGGGGTAAAATTCGCGTTGAATTTTTTACAATTTACAGAGTGAAACTTTGTATAGCGGACGTTGCAATTAATCTGTAGGGAAATAAAAAGTAAAACTTTACTAAAAAAAATTTTGGTTAATTTTACCACAAAGCAAAATAATTTCAAAAATAACTCCGATACGATGTTAAATATTTATTTTGAAATATTAAAAACTTAGGTAAATTCCTACTACTAAAACATATTTAAAAATTCTCATCCTTCCATTCTCCATGTTTAAGAAACGTGTGATAGCACTACATTTTTTGTGTGTGACTTGCATTGGTTTTTAGAAATTGAAACAGAAATCCTAATTGCTTAAGCAAATTATTTTCCTGCAATGAATAAATATTTACATCGAACCAGACATAATTGAGAGTACTTTCGTTATTTAAAACTTTTGTAAACCTTTTAATAAAGAATTAATTGAAAACATGGTTTTCCTATAGTTTTAGCTAGCAAATTGTGACACAAATTTTTGTTACTTTAATAAACAGCAATTAAACAAACCATTTTAATTTTGACGAACAAAAGGAATACTTCATTAAAAGTTCCGATTCATGAATGTAGAGATATCAAAGATTATGACGGACTCAAACGTAGTCAAACGTCCCTTTGTCAAGATGTCGCAAATAGATTCGTTAACGTGAAGATGCTTAAAGATCCCTAATTGATTTAATTGCTTTTTTAAAGATAATGCTTAGCTTTGATTCTAATTAAAACAGAAGAAATAAAACTATTAACACTTCGTTAGGACATATTATTCGGCGAGAGGATGAGGACATAAACAAGAAAGTGATAAGATTGAACGAAGGCTTCGAAGGAAGACCGAAGAAAGATTGTATGAAAGAGGATATGCTGAAGGTAGTGAAGTTAGATATGACGGCTGATACCGATGTATGGAAGAGCAGCGCAAACTGTGCCCACCCTCCGGAGAAACAAGGGCAAGCTGATGGTGAAACTTTGGTGACACATTATAAAAAAAACTAATTAAGAACGGTTTGTCTCACGTGTGGTCATCGTCTCGACGCGAAATAAAATTGAAGGTTCACTAATATATTCAAAGAGTGTAAAATAAAACAAAATTTACATACATGTATGTATTATGCAACTTAATAAATACATCAGGACATAGAAATATCATTGTCTAATTTTTTTTATTTCAATTTTTTTTCAAATCTTTGTAAGGAAAGGAGCGATGGAAGCATAATCTTCACAATCCGGTATAAAATGACCCCTCTGTTGTATGCAGGACTGAGCGCACAGGGGACCTTGGAACCACTGGCCGAGCATATTCTTGCATTGTGCGCAGTTTTCTATGCAGATATCCATGCCGTTGAAACCAAAATTAGCCGGTTCAGCTTTGACTGGTTGAATGGTTCCAATAATATTGATAAGGAAGAACATTATGGTGACGAAACCAATCATTTTGAACTCTGATGATTTTGTATGTGAATTGGAAGAATGCTAGTCTTCGAATGATATGAGTTGGATATCGGACAGCTTTTATATACTAGATTTTAGTTCTTATAATCAACGAACCATGCTTTGTTAAGGTTATTAGGTTCAGAAGCTTTTAGAGCACTTAATTTAATTTCGTATTGTCTTGTAGCTTTTATCGTCTCGCATAATGTTAAAAATATTATATTTTGCTTCTTATGTTATATTGAGTTATTCAATGAGTATCTAATATTTGTTCCATGCTTTATATTTCCTTTAATAATTTAATTGAACACCAAACAAATGCGCTAGCATTCTACGTTCTATTTGGAGTACACTCAGCGAGAGTTGGTCTAACTTTAAGTAGTTGGAAAGCTTTCAACTCTGTTACTGACGCACGCCGGACGTCCAAGCCTAGCGTGTCTGTTTCTAAAGTTAACTTTACGTTCAATATCGTTACACTCATTAGCAATTTACATATTTTATGAGCATCATTACATTGTTACTTAAAGATTAAAATATTGAAAAGACTGAACTTTCTAACTAAGATCGAACTCACAAAATATCGATATCATTGTGATGTTCATTTCATAATCACTATCATCATCATCATCATCATCATCATCATCATCATCATCATCATCATCGTCATCATTCATCGTACCTTCTCCCCAATTTATTTTGTCCATAATTTTTTATTTTCTAACATCACTACACGTATCGTATTTCAATTTCTAAATCACAAATATCTCTGCTAACATCACAATTGAATTACATCTTCAAAT
The DNA here is from genome assembly GCA_003118335.3 of Papilio memnon. Classification (NCBI taxonomy): domain Eukaryota; kingdom Metazoa; phylum Arthropoda; class Insecta; order Lepidoptera; family Papilionidae; genus Papilio; species Papilio memnon. Next base: position 5,106,642 of record LD688956.1, read on the forward strand.
AGACATCGCTGATTTCAAGCTGGGTCGAAATGGACTGCACTTAGTAAATTAACTACTGTCCATATAAAAGCGGATTTTTCCTCCACTAACGCATTCTTATCTCCAACTTCAGTAAGCTATACTAATCTATCAAAGATGACGTCTAAAGTAGTATTGATCTTTTTGGCTATCATTGTTTGTCTAAGTCATGCGAGTCCAGCTATTTCATTTGGATACAATCCGATAGACATTTGTTTGGAAAACTGCGTCCAATGTAAGAAGATGCTGGGTCAATGGTTCGAAGGTCCATTGTGTGCTGAATCCTGTGTCAAAAATAGAGGCAAGCTTATCCCAGATTGTGAAGACTTTGCATCCATATCTCCGTTCTTGAATAAACTTTGAAGAGACAGAGAAAAAGAAGCAGTTGAATAAAATAGATTCTTTGTGTTTTATGATTCTGTAAAATGTTATGTTTGTATTGAAAAAGGACACATAGGCAATATACGAAACATTTCAATTATTACTAATTTGTATTTATTTGCAATATAATATAATTAAATGCCTACGTATAATTTATAAGAGCATCGGAGGTTCAGGGGTTTAAGCACTTGACTTGTAATCTACAGGTCTAGGGTTCGAATCCCGCCATGTACCAAAATGATTTTTGATTTTCAAATTTCATATGTACATAATTTACCCGACGTTCTTACGGTGAAGGTAAACATCGTGAAGCAACCTGCACATATCGGGGACGAAATTCAAAGGTATGTGTGAAGTCAACCCGCAATAGGCCAGCGTGGTTGACAAAGGCTGACTAACCAATGAGGGTAGGCTACGAGCCCCTCAGTGTAGTGAGCTGGTGATGATGGTGATGACACAGTATTTAATACCTAATGATCCGCTTCTAAAACACCATTCTCTTGTTTTATTTTATCTACATGATCCTTTCATGTTTGTTCATATATTCTCATGTTTATATTTATCGTATTTTTAACTACAGTCCAAATCCAGGAATATCTTTCTAACAATTTCGCGGAACTGTTTGTTGGCAATTCTTCACAAAGCGAGAATAGTGGAGGTATCCCTTTTGTAGTTGCTTTCTGACGTCGCAATCCAGCTCTTTGACTTTTTAAAGCTCGTTCCTTTAACTTTACAAATGTTAAACCTGAAAGAAAATAAAATGAAACAATTTTCATTTATTTTCAAAATTACGGGTAAATTGTGGTTTTTAACCTCTATAATTGTTTGTTTATTGTTGAAATTATGGTATGAATTTTGAAAGAATTATCATCAGATTTTTGTAGAATTAAATTTAAGGAAAAACAATCAGCATCTCGTACTAAAAATATAAGACTAAGTAAGGGATGCCTACAAAAAAACAAAACTAAAATTACAGTAAGTATACATTAAACATAATTTATCAATGCAACCAGTTTTGTTGGCTAGCTTAGGGACGACTGTTGACTCTCAAGAAACTGAATGTCAAGAGAGAGTTAAACAATATGGTCTGTTAGCGCTTCTTTATAAATTTTCTGTTTTGATTTTTATCTTTAAAGATTTTACTTCAATGCACTCTTATTTAAACATTATAAAGAAAATATCCTAAATTACGTAATTCATTTCACTTCCAAATTATATTTTCTTGTACTATTTTTACATTCAGATATTTAATTTACTTTCATAAAGTAAAAAGCAGGCCTTGGCTTCAAAATATTCCATTCGAAAGCTAGACAAAGTGTACAGTGCCGTGGAATCAGCGGCCGCGCCGGATTGAAGTGCTTCAAATGCATTTCGTTGCTTTACAATTCACTGACGGAACTCGGATGAATTTTACTACGAAAGTAGAGCTACGAAATTATAGAAGGTATAAAAAACATTCAGCATTTTTTCCAGATCTTTAGAGGGATTGTATATTATAGTATGGATTAAAATATGTTATAGTATGATGTATTTATTCAGGTGTATCAACAGTGAAAACCCAATCATTAAAACAATACACTGTATCTCAGTTCGAAGCGGAAAATAGTTTTGTTTGTACGCCATTGTTTTGACGTAGATATAGATTCCATTGTACAAAAATCCATGTAACAAAGAGCTACCTCCATATTCGTTTGCCCCATAGATGTAAAATATCGTGAAAGTACATAGTTAGAAATAATCTCTGGATGATAAAATATGTTAAAACAGCGTTCTGTCGTAAGCATTTCAATTAAAAAACCCATTAACATAATGAGACCTTCGTCACCCTCTGAGCTAACTTAGATAAACATCTATCTATATCTGAACTAATATAATAAAGCGTAAACACACACTACTTAGTTACGTAGGATGTCAGCAATGACCGAATAATTTTGAATAGGGTAATTCTCCATCTCCCCCGAAATTACCCTAACTCTTTTTTTATTAAATAACCCTACACTTGCACCACACTTTAGGCTTTACATTTTCACGTTAGTAAACTTAGGGTGTAAATAAATTGAAAAAAATCGTTTAGTATAAGGGTGGGTATACCTATGCCAGTAGCTGATACACTTGCATGCAAGCTACGGGGTTTGATTTGTCAATAATACTGACATGTAATTCAAGGAGGTATTTGACCTGATAATGACACGACTAGCCTGGGACTATCATGTGATCATTTTACTGGACTGCTTTGCGCCAGTTGCCACTTGCTAATAGCTGTCATGTCAACTACTACTCAATTTTACTAGCATGTGCCCGTCCTAGAGTAAGTACATACACGTGTACATTATTCACAAATTACACAGAGATTTATCCAAAGACTTCAGTCTAGAATGTACGCCACGTAAAGGTCGCAACATGGAAGCCTCGCACAAGATGGTAGAGTATAATGGACGAAGGCCTACGTTCAGTGGAAGACCGGATGGGTTAAATAGATTAGAGATCTTTAAAAAAATAACCTTTTCTAAAGTTTTTCAAAATGAAACGAATATAAGGGAAAAGCTAAATAAAAATGTATGATATAAAGTATACGCTAGCTAGAATTGCATACTAAGATATTTCAAAAGATAGAAAATGTAATTGAAGCTCGTAAAATTATACGCCAACATACATTTTTCATTCAGAATTTTTAATACTATTCATATGCAAGGAACGTGGAATACATTGCATGATCCGGGACTACATACTTAAGTTTTTATTAATAACAAACTTATAAGCGAACATTTTATTTTCTCTACTTGCTTCTGGAGGCCCTGACGTCATATCGTCGCCGGCAACTCGTTCCAATACCTTGCAGTACGCAAGAAACGATGTCTCCAACTTCTTCGTTTGAACTGGAAGTACAGTCGCGGAAACCCACGGTGTTCCTTTTAAAGAAAATTCCGCCTTCCTATAAATAACTAATTAGGTAACAGTGAGTGCAAACAAAATGATAATTAAAAGAAACTAGCCCTGTATCACAAACAGACTTATTACGTTCAGACACATTTGTGAGCAGCGTTGTATTGGTTTTTGTTGCGCGTCTTTTTTTAAATGTTCAAACGATTGTAGCTTTGGGTGGAATACTGCCAGTTTCCCCGACTGTACATTAACTACAAAAGGATGGATTCCGGCTGTACATCTGAACGCCCGATGATAAAATCTCTATCTTCTCTATTACATCATTGAAACTTGTGTACTGAGACGACGCGTAAATAACGACACTTTTAAAAGTGTCTGTATGTTTTTTGCGCTACTAACTGCCACCTAATTGATTATCTGTAAAATAAAGGCGGAATTTGTCTTATTGGAACAAGATTTTTTTCTGTAAGTCGAACACTGCTAAGAGACTTGACTGTACATATTAGTAATACGGTTCTACTTATAATATTGTTACAATAATGCGATATCTTTTAATGATAGTTGATTTAAAAAATATTAACACGTTTTATGCCAACTACACGGCGCCGTGGATATGTATACGGCCGAGTACACGGCGCCAAGGAGTGGTGAGAGACCGGGCACACGGCGCCGTGTATTGCGACTTCGTTTTTTAAATGCATCAGTACAGATCCGGGCGTTGCGATAACTGTAGACCGTGGCATACAGGGATACCTCATATAATGGCATTCAATGTGTTAAAGCCTCATTTGTTCTCTCACGTGTAAGAAAGCTCAGTTTGACCTGATTTTAGGTTATAAATTCCATATAAAGTTTCGAGTGGAATGAGATTAAACCGCAGATTGTGGTTTTGCGGTGTTATTTTAAATAGGATATTGAGTTGAAAAGGTTCAACTATATCCTGATATTAAACGTAAAAGTTTTTGAGTGTAGGATATTTGTTGGTCTTTTACAGAACTATTGGATATAACGAAACTTTCTACCTATTGATATTGTACTGAATATACATACACAAGCTAATATGGACCCCAAAAAAAAATTTAGACATTTAATTAAATACGTGTATTAACTCTGGCCACCGTTAA
>LD688956.1:5189651-5204166 GCA_003118335.3 Papilio memnon
CGCGCCCGCGCTGCCCGCCCCGCCCTCCCGGCAGCGCGCCCCGCACGCCGACACGAAGCGCGCGCGCCACGCCCCGTCGCCCAGCCCGCGGGACGCCAGCACATCCACCTTGTCTATTAACTCGCTCTCTAGTGTACGCAGCGGGTTGTCACCTAAACAGAATTAGCTGTTACTATCCAGTTGGTTTGTTTCTTTAGAGAGCCCTTAACCATAATCTCATTTGATGTTAAGCAGTGTTTTTGTTCACTTAATAAATGCCTATTTACTCTACTCTTGAAAGAATCTATAGAACAGATATCTTTGGAAGTTCTGTTATCAATTCTATGGATGAGATTGAAAGCTACAACAATATTTCTATAGCGGAAATACGAAAACGATAATTTGTAATACGTATGATGATGAGTGTGGGTGATGTACATGTGATGTATGTGCTGACTCACAGTTCTCCCCGCTGGCGAGGCTGTGCGAGTACTCGGTGATCATCATGTCGTAGAAGAGCGGGATGGTGGTGTTGCGCACCTCGTCGTCCGGCAGGAAGCTCACCTCCAGGAACGGCCCCACCAGCGCCGGGATGAACGACCGCTTGTGCTCACCTGGAAACAACGTGAAAGGTATTTTTAACACAATTATGCAGAAGTTACGCTAGTTACGGACTGATCTCGTTTAATGGAATGCATTTATTTCTTGATACCTTTTTTAATTTCGTTATTTTGATGAATTTCTGTGAATATTCGTTCGTTTGCCACATTGAATAATTATCATTCTGGCAATAAATTTTAAAGAAACTAGAGTCGTTAAATTTTCACTAGGGGTGTCTCCCGACTTCCTTAATCTAAACAAGATTTTTTTTTTTTAAAAAAAATATAAATAGAATTTTATTAACTTACTAATACTTATAACTATTAGAGTTACCTCAAGTTTACACTTGAAAACGTTGAAATTAATATGGTTCACGACGCCGAATGCCGGAATTAGAACTTACGACCATTAGATCGATAACCCTTAGCGCAAACCATTAAAAACACTACATACATATATTTTTAATGTTAGTTATGTACTCACCGAGCGCATACCACATATCAGCGATAGCTGTGGCGACGTGCCGGCGCAGGTCGCCGTACAGCTGCGCAGCGCGGCGGCGGCGCGCGGGCGCCAGCGCCTGCAGCTGCAGCGCGGGCGCCGTGCCGAGCTGCGCGCACACTGAGAACCACTCACGGAGACTGCTGTGTAACGACTCTGTGTTCGACTCTTCTGAATGCAGACGCTCGCGGAGCGTCGTCGATAGCAGTCTGTCAGTCAAAAAGATTATTGCCTAAATATATACTGTTAGGAAATAGTAGGAAACGGAAGGAAAAGTGGGGGGTAGTTTTATAAAAAAAAACACTTGCAAGCAATGGCGCAGCTCATTCTGGCACTCTGTCAGTCTTCAGTCGTACTCAGTCGTGTTCAGTCAGTCGCTAAGGAGCTCAGTCGCTCAGTACATTTCTAGTCGTCACCACGGAACGTTCGATATCGTTACTTAGTAACAAGTACTGTTAATATGGCCGACCATTTATATATTTTTTAATCATTTTGAATCGAAATATCGAAAAATACATTTAATAATAATAGTGTGTATGTAATATCGGAAAAAAAATATATTTCACGAAAATTATGTACTTATTTGGATTGCTGTTGATGAAAATCTGATTAAATGTACTCGATCCGCGTTGCGACAAAGTCGAGGGTGACCGCTAGATATTTAATAAGTACATTAAATACCATAACGGTCATTATTACACTTTTTTATTTTGTAAAAAATATTTAAATTAATAAATCATAGTGTAAAATGTATTATTTGTCTATAATTCTAAAGTATTTAAGCTTTAGATTGAAATAAGATACCATCAATAATCTAATCTTGCACTAATTGTCGCTAGAACTCACTTTGAAGCTTACTCCAATACTGATAAAAATATTCCTTTGTATACCTCAGGGCGTGCAGCATGACGTAATGCTGGAGGTGCAGCATGTCCGCCCAGTGGGGGCGGAACACGGGCCGCTGCAGCAGCTGCAGCATGAGGGCGAGGCAGTCGTCCACCAGCGAGCCCCCCGCAGCCCCAGCACCCCCCGCCTCGTGCTGCAGCGCGCGCACCAGCAGGGAGTACTGCTCCTCGGACATCTGCCGCACCACGTCCAGCAGCACGCATACCATACGGCGCTGGTAACGACAAACATTAAATATATTATTATACTAACTCCCAATTCACAAAAAGTGCCCTTTCTAGAGTTTATAATGCCTGGTTCACACTTGGCCGATATGTAATGTGGATAACTGGCTCAAGTATATAGTCCTACTGTACTGGCCAAGTATAAACCAGGCATAAATCATACAGTTCATCATGAGCTCACTAGACGTCCCCATTAAGGGCTTGGAGAATTATTGGCCAGGCAATAATCAACGCTGGCCTACAATTTTATTTCACATATCTTTAAATTTCTTCACAGATATATACAGGCATCAGATTTTCCTTTACCGTAAGAACATCGGATAATACAAAATGAAATTGAAAAAAAATAAAAAAAAACATATACAGACGACTTGAGTACCTCCTTCTTTTGGGAAGTCGGTCAAAAATTAGTACATGGCGGGATTCGAACCCATGACCTGCAAATTACAAGTTATATTTTTACCCCTGAACTAAGGTATTAAGGTTATTTAGGTAAAAAATAGCAAATTACATTTAAAATCAACCAAGAAACAAGTCATCATTCATCATTTTTGTACAACACGCTATTCAAAAAATCTTTTTACCCCTAAACCTAGTAACACTACTCACCACTAATGGATCATCGACCACTGTCCCATCTTTATTAACTGTCCTATCTCTCAGCATTGTAGCGGTTGTCTTGAGTACGGTGGGCAGCATGCGGCGCGCAAACTCTCCCCTGTCAGCCTCCACTGCGCCCACATCATCCCTTGCGAGAAGGGATACCACCTCCCCCATTGTTTCCACGCACAATTCTACCTATAAGTCGTTATAAAACTGTGACTTTAGACTGTCGTGTTTATGTCAGAATCCTAGTACGAACTTGAATACTAATTGAGTGGAGAAGCGAGTAATTCAGTAATTAAATCTGTAAATTTTGTTTTTTTTTGTGATTTTTTGGTGTTTTATTTTATTATTTACTAGCTGTTGCTCGCGACTTAACCCGCGTGAAATTAAAAAATATAGCCTATGTCATGGATAAATGACCTTTCTAACGGTGAATTTTAAAATTTAAAATCGGCCCAGTAGTTTTTTAATACATACAAAAATACAAATCTTTCCTCTTTATATTAGTATAGATTTAATTAAAATGGTTTTTACTGCACAAAACTTGTTCGCAGTATTTGGATGGGTTTTCAAGATAAACATTTACTAATAATCTCCACTTAAATGAGAGCTTCGGAATTATTTAGCTTGTATATATTTAGACTAAATTTTGATATAATTTCACTTTTAAATACTTCATTAGTAGTCATTGTTTGTACATTGTATTTCAGTTAGTAAAAATTAAACCCAATTTAAATCGTAACACTGACCTTGTACCTTGCAGAATGCGGCATAAAATTAAATAACAGTTTAATTAAATCATATAGTTATAATTTATGGGACTTCATGCTAAGTTAAGCTACACTTACACTGCAATGTTGAGATTGTATATGATCCTTACAACAGCAAAGGTTATTAAGCCAAAACATGCTATACTGTTTAAAGATAATTTGGGCAATGTAAACCTACGGTAGTTGTAGATCTAGAACATGGCGTACATAAACAGTTGTTAGGGTGTCGTTTGTTTAAAAAACGTCAGTTGTCAGACGGTCGAGCGATGCTTCGGTTGTACACATATAAAGTCAATTGGTTAATCTCTGTAAACGTTTGTAATCCAGTTAGATAGTGTAGTTTTCACTAAATATTGAGGGACGGTGTTTCTGATATTACGCGATTGTTGTTTCACTATCTCCGACATACGCACACCTACAAGAGATATATCTAAGATCTACCTTCGGAATTATCTGCAAGCAGTTCGTAACTTCGACAAGTATAATTTAGGGTGAATACACATGTAGCGGTATGTACAATGCGATGATTCTATTACTATACTTACAATTTTTCTGTGTACATAATTAGGGTGATTTCACACGATGTGTTGCTATTGGGGTGTTCTAGCGGTACATACTTACAGCTTGTTTATCTACATATATCCGTACGGCGTGTATCAGCTGTTAGGGTGTGACTAGGTACGTACGATGTGGGCGTGGTGCGTGTGCTCGCGCAGGCGGCCCGCGTCCGCGCCGAGCAGCCGCGCCGCCTTGCCCGCCGAGCGCGACTTGTGCGCCGCCTCGCGCTCGCACTGCCACACGCACGCACGCTACCGCTACCGCTGCCGCTTACGTTAGCCTAACCTCACCGCATATGCATACTGATCTAACGTTAAACGTCCAAATCACGACTTAGTTAAACCAAATAGTTCCATAACCGCGATTTGTTTTTACACTGTTTGCCAAAATAGTCGATTTTAGTAGAAAAAAAACAATATTAAATCTGTAAAAGTTTGTAATTTTACTAACGTCAAATCAGTGTACACTAAATGAAAAGCATAAAACCAATTACGGATGCAACAGTTCAGTACATACTATAATTTCAAATAATTAATTTAATTAAATTAACGTTAGGTAATTATTTTATACTCTTCAGCGGTAGGTAAAGGTCAGAAGCAGGCGATAGCGTTAGTAAGCCAAAAGTTATAAATATTACAATAGATTTTAAATCTTTCATTATTCAACAATTATATTTATAACAGTTGGCTAAACACTCACAAACATACAAATTGACAGTTCGTGAGTGGAATACACTCAACTGCATTTTTAGTGTTACAGTTACCATGATCTGTACATTAATACATTTAATACCTCTGTTTTCAAAGTAAACAAAAGATATGCTGATATAATTTTGTGTTTCAACAATGAAAATAATAGAGAAAAAATATTATATAAAATTAAAAATACGTCCCACTAAAATTGCAGTCGACTGTACTTATAACATCAAGAGATTGCACACAACTCAAATGTCAAGCGACATCGAAAGCTCGCTTTTATTATTATTTTTTTAATAGCAAATATAAATCAAATAGAAAACATGTTATATTCAAAATCAAAAATCGTAAAGTGTTACGAAATGTCATAGTGGTCTAAATAAATACAAGTAAAAAAAACAAAGTAAATTTGATAAATAAGATAAATATATTAAAGATTAATTTAAAATAATTAATAAGTAAAAAAAGTCGATTGTGATCGTGTAAAATTAACAACATATACAAAACAAATACAAATACATTTGTTAGTAATATAGTGATATCACACATACACACATACACACAAACACACAAAAACGCTGTGAGGATTAGGTGATAGCTCGTTCTAATTGCAACACATTCTGTAAATTTCAATCAAGAGATAAACGAGCTTACATTTTAAAGCCTCGTGACTTATAGAGTTTTCAAAACACTACATTTTCTTAAAGATATGTGACAATAGCTTTATAAATGTGGAGGTACACCAGTATAGGTAGACTTAGAAAGAGATAGTTAGATTGCGTGTAAGGTGACATGGTCAAAGGAGGTGAGATGAGGATAGATAGATCAACCTGGGGTCAAAAAGGCGTTCCGATTCTACGGGAGTTTAAGGACACACAAACAATCCCCCACATGTAACATATAAAACTAATCTATGAACGCGTCACAAAAAAGGTGTAATAATATCGTACATCTTTATCCCTTTCTTTCAAAAAGAGAAAACAAGAAAATTGTTAATCTATAACAATTTATAGATTTCACTACACCTTCAAAAGCCTGCGCTAATTTAATACCCCCGAATCTAAAACTACCCAACAATAAAACGTTGACTCCACACTATAAGGATCGAATTAAGCAAATCTACCCAATTTTTTATCTATAACCTATCCGTAATATCCATATAGATATTTGAATACTAAAAGCAGTATCTATATTGCACGATTTTAAATATTAAAATTGCTGAATCCGACCCTGTACATACATACATGCTACATAAAGATAAAGTGACACGTGTTTGTATGATATTGTATGATTAGCTGTTGTGTGCAGACCTCACGATGCCTGTGCGGCGTGGGTTATCACTGTACAATTAATATTGCTAAGTTAATTTTTCTTAGTATTCTTAATAATGAGTCTTTAAAAAAAATGTAGTAATGCATCTAGTAATTGTCATGAAAGATTTTTTTGAAATCGGTCAAATAGTTTTTGAATTTACATACAAAAATACAAATCTTTATATTAGTATAGATTAATTCTTTTAATTGCTTGACAAGTTAATTATGTTTTTTTCAGCACATTAAATATCTTATTTTATTGATTTACAATTTTATTTTCTTAAATATGGTTATCAGTCACTTAAATAACAAATAATTATATGCCCCAACTAAACAATCCACATCCGGAGTCATTTGATGTTCACTAAAGGCTTCCCTTAGTGTATCTGATAATTCCGAGTGTGTCAATTAACCTTACACTTATTACAATGAACAATAAGCAATTTGTTAGTCACATTGGATCAGTTTTAACAATTACATATTTTTAATTAAACACGAAAAAGCTTTTGGATAAAGACAAAGATGTGTACCAAAAACAATTAAGGAAAAAACAGTCTTTTGTTTTCAAACATCCGACTCGAAGGACCAACAAGTTAAGTTTATTAATAAATGCGATTTACAGTAAAAATTATAAGATTCTATTACCGCATTGTTGTGCATACATTTGTCTCTGTTTATCAAAGAGAATAAAAAGAGATGAAAAGTAATAGAATTATGGTAAAATAAGTCCAAAAGCTTGTTCGAGTACAGCGACATTACATGCTCCATGCGTGCTTACCTCGTGACCAGCGACCGCCGACTGACAGCTCGAATAATACTCACTTTCAGGCGAGTGTGTACTTTAGTAAAGTAACTTGAACGTAAATAGGACAGTACTCGCCTGAAACTGAGCCGTAGTGCAAGTGCATACATACCATCACAGGTGAGGTGTAACGGACGGACAAAACGTTAATACCACTATGTATGGAGGTGTGTGATTATACCGTCTATTAGTGTGAATTATTAAATGTAGATTTTTATATATACGGTGACGAATGAGGGTCACCTGAATTCGCCGAAAAGGCGAAACGACCGCTCCCCTACCGCTAACCTACCCTTAATTGACAGAGGAAACACACAGAAAGAGGATATTTCCCCTTTCTATGCGTCTCCACCATCAAATCTACTTTCCTTTCTCATCCTTTCCGAATGAGTGGGAAGAGAAAGGGCTAAAATGAAGCCTATTATATGTTTTGTATTAACCCTAGGAATGTTTTATAGACATAATCCATTAGCCTTTCCCATCCTTTCCCAATAAAAGGGTGGGAAGGAAAATGGACTAAGATGAAGCCTATTAGTGTTTTTTATAAACCTTGGCAAGTATTTTAGCCATGTGTGTGTGTGTACCTCTGCGGAGGCGCGCAGCAGCGCCCGCAGCGTGGCAGCGAGGTGCGGCAGCAGGCGGGCGCGCGCGGCCGGCTCACGGCCCAGCTCGCCGCGCGCCAGCTCCAGCAGCGCCAGCAGCCGCTGCTTGCTGAGGCGGCCCAGCGGCAGCGCGTCCAGCGCGCGCACGCAGTACGCACTGAATATCCATACAATTATTATATACTAACTGTTCTAGTGTAGTTTCATTCGCATCCATATTATGAAAACGTTATTGATTGTTTACAGTCCACAAAAAAAAAAAGTTACTAAAAATGTCGTTACCCTGGCGATCTTATTTCTTTGCTGCTATTGACTTAAATATTGGTCTCTCGCGAAACATTTATTCTCAATTTCATAACACTCTTCATGAAATAACGTTAAAATACGTAGCCTATAGCGTATCGTGAGTTTAGGGCTTTTTATTTGAAAAATAATAATTAAAAAATATACTGCGATTACTGACATCCTATATAACGAAGTGTGTGTTCATGTTTTATATAAATATCGACTAGCTTTTGCCTGCGGCTTTTCGCGCGGAATATTATTAGAATAATGTATACAACTGAATATTATTATTTTCAGTGTGTCAATGTTTGACTGACCTGAGTTCGACTTCTGGGAATATCTTGATGGCGTGCGGGACTGCGTGCGGCAGGTACTTGAGCGCGGAGCCCTGGCAGGTGAGCGCGTGGTCGCCGCACCGCATCAGCCACACCAGCGCCTCCAGCAGCTCCTGACAGTGGACACATACCCTTACATTCGTACAATTCCTGTGTTATTATTCCTACTACCATTATTGTTGGTAGTAAATTGGTCCTTCGAGTCGTATTTTTTGTCACAATTTAAGTTTTTTTTATGAATAAATCATATTTTACCATTGATTAGTAACACTATACAAAAAGGGCTGCGAGCCCCTCGAGCTGGTGATGTGAACATACCTCCAGGTGGTAGCACACGGGGTCAGTGTCATGTCGGTGCGTGTCCAGTGCGGCGCGGAGCTGCCAGCTGCGCACGATGAGCCGCATGAGGCTCTCCAGGCACTTCATGCAGAGCAGCAGCCGCTTCAGCGCCGCCTCACCGCCGTCCGCCGCGCGCACCGCCCACACCAACACTGATATTAACTTCCTGCAAGAAATTAATATTAAATATGAGTTTGTAATTTTGCTAACGTCAAGTCAGTGTCATCATCATCACCAGCTCACTCTAAGTCTCCAAAGACGGGCTGGGGCCTACCCTAAGTAAGTGACTAGGCCATAGTCAACCACCCTGCACTGCTTGACTTCACACATATCTTTGAATTTTTTCGCCGATAAGTGCGGACATCATGATGTTTTCCTTCACCGTAAGAACGTCGGGTAAATTATGTACATATGAAAATTCGAGAATCATTGGTACAGTGTGATACGAACCCAAGACTTGTAAATTACAAGTCAAGTGATTAAACCCCTGAGCCACAGCACAGACTACATAAAATATGAATACTATAATACAATTTTATAATTTTGATGTCATTCACTGGCACGTGTATGGCAGTAGGATACTGACTGGTAAGCCAGTGCGTCGCAGAAGCTCTCATCGATGTAGACATGCAGCACTGGCTGGAAGTGCTGGTACTTGTGGTCGGCCACCAGCGAGATGACGCGCAGCAGGCACTCCAGCACCAGCACGCCGTAGCTCTGCTCGCTGTACTCGCCGTCTTCCTCCACCTGAGCATACATTATGTATACAAAGATATTCAAATATATAGAGTAGACATATTTGATACTTCACTTGAAACAATTTTCACGTAATTTCACTAACGATATTAATAGATTCTCAAAACCACTTGTCAATATAATTGTATTAAATTTTATATTTTTTAACACTGTTTAGTTTATTTTATAACAAAAGATAAATTTTGTAAAATTTTCTATTACATTTCAATACAGACATGAGGTAACACTAATCTTAACAACTGATATAGTACCTTTCAGAGAAAGTACCAGTGAAAAAATGTTGTTCACTGGTCTATATGTTTAAATGTCTATTGTATTTCCTGTAGTACAGGATGTGGTCTGGTGTACCTGTGTGAGTATGGCGAAGAGTGCGTCGAGGATGTCCTGGAGGAACTTGACCAGCTCCTCGCTGGGCACCAGCAGCAGGCGCTCCAGCGCCGCGCGCAGCGACCCCGCCTCGTGGTGCGTGCTCCACTTCAGCACGCCCAGGATCTCCTCTGCAAACAGATAAATTATTCATATTAATACTAGCTTTCGACCGCGACTCCAACCGCGTGGAATTTAAAAAAAATCAAGTGTTAAAAAGTAAACATAAGTTTTTTAATCTCTGCTATATTTGATCTATGGTACTCTTTGCGTATTCTGTTGTAATTTTTGTCTCTGTCACTTTTTTGTACTTCAAACTAATAGACGTCGTTAAATCTATTCCGTGGTATTTTACTAAATTCCAACAAAAGGTAAGTAGCCTATGTCTTCTTCTAGAATATCCTATAAATGTATGCCAAATATTATCCAGATCCGTTCAGCAGTTCAAACTACAAACTGTACCAAACATCTAAATTTTCGGATTTTTTAAATTAGTTACTTTATTCAAAACTTATTAATGACTCAGAGACCTTTAAACCTGTCATCACATAAAATAGTCCTTCGAGGCGGATAAACGCAAATTTCTATAAGTTAATACGTACCTCGTTGTGTTAACTTAGTAGAACATAACTTAGTGGCCACCGTGAGTGAGTCCCGGTAGACCAGCGAGAGGGGAGCCCTGGTGAGGCCCTTCTCGGCACCGGCAGGGAGCTCATCCCGCTTGGACGGCAGGCCGAGGCAGACAGCCGCCGCCTCCACCTCCACCTCGCTACCTGCTCGCTTGTTGTCGATCTGTGGAAAGTATAAGTCAGAGATTAAAAAAAATATATAGAGGAAGGTTTACACTTTACTTGAGACATTTTTCACATGATGCTTAAAACCACAGGTTAATATAATTAATTGTGTTTAAATGAATTGCCAATAGGTGTCACTGAAGTCAATGTTTTTCATTCCAGTAGACCAGGTTTGATAATACTTTTAACGTTATAATGGTTGCAAACGGAGCTGCCACCTGAATTGTCCGAAATAGCGAAGCATTTGTTAATCACAGACATCCACAATTGCAGATATGTTTTCTACAATTGACAAAGGAAGGGACAAGAGCAAATTTTCTCTTTCTGTCTCTTCGCTATTCCGTAAAATCCACATTCCTCTCACATCCTTATTAGAGTAGAAAGCAAATATAGACTAAATAAGTCCCCCCGACACTCATATTCATCAAATTACACGAAATGTCGCACCAACAAGTTAAACTGTCTATAAAGAAAATTCTTTGATTTTGGATTAGAATTCAACTACTATAGAGATAGAGTGAACTATCCACTAGTTCGTATGCACCTTGTAGACGCAGAGGTTGTGTTGGTTGTCGGGCGTGGTGGTGCCCTCGCGCTGCATGAGGCGCAAGTAGGACAGCGCGAAGTACCGCTCCGCGCGGTCCTTCGCCTCGTTGGAGCTGCGGTGCCGGCACAGGAACACTATGTGCGCCTCCTTAAAGTCCTCGATGTTTAGGCACACCTGGCAAACATACATTTCACAGGTTAATACACAATGACAGTAAATCAATAATTAAGTGTTATTTGTAGTTACCTTAAAAACTTCTTGCCATCTGGGTCTATCCTCGTGGTAGTAGACCAGGGAGGTGTATTCGTCTACTAGAGGCAGGTCTGCTCCTATCGATATTACACCCTGAAACAACACTATATTTGTCTCATTTTCCAACTTTACAAGTACAAAATTAGACTCTATTATATGTTTATGCTTCGTACACGTCAAAACACGCCTCATTTGCAGTCAGACGCACCCCTCGTTGGTCTGACAAGCTCCACGTGTATGAAACACGTCTACGTACAGTAAACACGCCTCACTTGCATCAGACACGACTCCCTTGTAGATACACGTCCCACGTATATTTAACGCGACCCGCGTGTATCCAACAGGCGTCTCTAGCGTCTGCCACGCCACACTTGCAGTCAGACACGCCCTACGTGTGTAAGCCACGCCTTCCGTCACACACATCACTTGCGTCAGACACGCATAACTCGCGTCACTTGTGTAATGTGTGTGTGTAATCACCGGTACAAGCCTGCCGTGCTTGTCGACGACCCGCGCAGTGAGCTCGATGTTGCGCTCGGAGGACTTGCCGCCGCCGCGCGAGTACGCGCCGCAGCACAGCGTCACGTACAGGTCGTTGCGCGCGTCGCCCGGCAGGATCACCTCGGGGAAGCCCATCTTCCTCGCCACCGCGCGGTGACCCACCACCAGGTGCGGGTTCTCCTCGCGGACCTGCACCGTCCCACATACATCCATCACTAGCTGTCGCTCGCGACTTCGTCCACGTAAACAAATAGTAGCCTATGTTACTCGGTGATAATTAAGCTTTTTAATGGTGAAGTAGTTTTTGAGTTATTTCAATACATACAAAAACAAATCTTTCCTCTTTATTATATTAGTATAGATAAACAATTTGATAATAGCCTAATGGTTTGGGATACGGGCTACCGATCGTATCTTCAAATCTCGGCATTTGACATTAAACTCACCATAAAAACTCTAATTTAACATGTTTTTTCAATAAAATAGTATATGTATTTTCTTTCTTACTTGTTTTAAATCTCCTTCAATAAGCTGCAGCGACACCCACAGACCTAAAGGGTTCTTCGTGTCTTTCAACTCACGATTCGCTATCACCTTCTTCAATAACGTATCCATGTTTTCTTTTTCACATCTGAAAATTGTCTTAGATTAAAAACCTTATTACGCAAAAAAAATATTTAAAAGAGTATTAAAATGAGTCCTTATCTCCCACTCATCATTGTACGTGGAATGTCTTCCAGTTGTCGCGTTTGCTGTCTATATTGAATTGCAAGAGCGAGACATCCAGCTAAAGATGTTATTGCGGGCTCTATCACTTGACGCACAGTCAGGGAAAATGGCGGTGTTCTTTAAAAGCTATAATCGTTTGAACATTTTTGAAACGAGACGCGGAACAAAAATCAATAGAATGCAATTTAAACTGTATCTATACGAAAAATCGGTTTACACGGCAAGTTTCTTATTATTATCCCTTCGTTTGCACTCATTAGTCAATAAGTTATTTGTATGAAGGCGGAGTTTGTCTCGTTGCAATGAACATAGCAATTCTTCCAGAAGTGGAACTCGGCTGATTTCCTGTACTTTTGTCTACGTGTACGTGTCCGTGTCCGTGTACGTCCAGTGCGTGCATACTCACGGGTAGAAAGGCACTTGCATCTCCTTGTCGGGGCAGTCCGCGGCCAGGCAGCGCGTCACGTCGGCCGCCGCCACGCCGAAGGGGCGCCGCATGGCGTGCGCCGCGCACCACGCAGCCCCGCCCCCGCCCCCGCCCCCGCCCCCGCCCGCCACTGAGCTGCGTCTGCTGCCCAGCACACAAACATTAATAGCTTTCGCCTAAAACTCCGTACACGTGGAATTACAAAATATTTAGCCTGTGTTCTTCGCAACTATCCTCCTATGATAAATTTAGACTACAAACTCTAACAAACATCTTTCGTATTTATAATATTAGTAAGGATATTACAAGTACAGTATCGGCTATGAGCTAAGGGTGGGGGGTTAGATGGTGGTGGTATGATAGAAAAATGTATTTGCCGTTGTTAATCGGACACTTAGCGTATATTTCTCACACTTAAGTAACCAACAGAGATCAATTAATGACGATGCGGCAAATCCCTAGTTGCCTAATTTTGTCTGATTTGATCAAATTGTCAAGTAATAAATTGTACAAAAACCGTTGTGTTTAAACAGGAAAGCGAACAAAAGCAGACAAGGAAACCCAACCTGGCTTGTAACACGGAGCTTACATTTCGCTTATTTAAGTAATAACTTAGTCAAAAATGTAACTTACGATAGCTTACTTCTGGTGTACGGCGATAGACTAGCCCTGTGGGGAATTAAGCCCAATTATAAAATAAACAACTCATTATTGTAGCATTTTAAATTTTTAATCTTTTTTTTTTTAATTACCCCAAACACATTAATTTAGAAATGTAAACTCGTCTGTCTCAAGCCAGTTCTGGTTTGGACCTACGAGTGCTTGATTCTCTCTAGACTATAGTTTTGACTAAACTCCAGGCCATATTAATACATTATTGAGGTTATAAGGTGAAAAAAATGGTGATCGAAACAAAATAA
Organism: Papilio memnon; assembly: GCA_003118335.3. Classification (NCBI taxonomy): domain Eukaryota; kingdom Metazoa; phylum Arthropoda; class Insecta; order Lepidoptera; family Papilionidae; genus Papilio; species Papilio memnon. Next base: position 5,203,459 of record LD688956.1, read on the forward strand.
CTGATTTTTAAAGTGGGTCTTGGATGAACCTCTGATTTAGAGAAAACATGAATTGATATAGAAAAGTGGTAACTCATCTGACCTGTGGTCGATGTTCTGCGCCTCCATGGAGCCGATGCGCACCACGTGACACACCAGGAACACCTTCTCCTTCTTGATGTCGCTGCCCAGGTCCTGACAACGATACACTTACAACTGACAGAAGACACCATAATACAAGGAAAACGAAATAGACCAACATATATGAGAAAGTTAAAAGAGATATTGGGCGTTATTTCGTATCAGGTTAATATCGTAACAGGTGTCACTATATAATATTTATATATTTATATTTAAGTTCCGTTCACTGACGTTCACACGTTCACACAAGAGATGGAGCTTATTATAGTTTTGTAAAATGTTTCATGTCAATACAAGGACATTAGATGGCGTACTAAATTGACAACATAGTACCTTTCCAAGAAGTTACCGGTTAAAAATATTCACTATGTCTTGTCTATATATTTCTTAAATGTCTTTGGGTTAACACAATAGAGGGAGGACTGTAATGACATACGGTGAACATAAGCTGTGCTGGCGCGAGGTGTTGCGGCGGCCAGGCCAGCACCAGCTGCTCCGTCAGCTTGTGTCCGGCCGCGTCGTGCAGCGCCAGCCGCAGCTCCGCGCCCTCCGGCACGCGGCACACGAAGTTGTGCACCCGCACCGCCA
>LD688956.1:5209126-5219232 GCA_003118335.3 Papilio memnon
CCAGAGGATCTAGCCGATCGGTAAGAGCTCGGTCGTTGACGATTCGAGTCGCTCTCCGTTGTATGCGGTTAAATGGAAGAAACTGGTATTGGGGTGCTCCCGCCCAGAGGTGCGAGCAGTACTCCATATGGGGCCGAACTTGCGCCCTTGCGCGAAAAATGTTTGTCAAGGCCACGGCTGTTCTGTGTTATCCCCGAAACGGTTAGCTTTTATTTTTTTAAATTCTACTCTGAGGAAGGAAGGAGTCCGCGAAAAATAGAAAGAAAAACACTATAACATACCAAAATCGCAGATTTGTAGATTACCAAAGGATATACACAATTATTAGATGTTACTTTAAAAGTCCAAGTTACACTGGTAAACGAGTACACGTACTTATATCAAAACTGAAAGATATGAGCTCCGGAACTACCACAAAGAGACTAGAACATAACCTGGTTGATTTTACACTATCCATTAACCGTTGCATTCTCATCTAATATATGTATTAAGATATTTCCTGTTTTTTATTATACTTTTTGTTTATAATCCGTGTATTGATAATTGTGATTTATTGTGAAAACAAATCACATAGGTATTTTATTAATGTGACACACGACTTTGCAAGCGGACGTGGGAAATTGTAAAAAAACAGGTAGCAGGCGTCTTAGAAAGAGCCTTAGTGACAAGGTAAGTAATAGTTTTTAATTTAATTTAAAATTTCATTCAGTGATAGACAAAAAAATGTATGCACGTTAACCGACCCATTTATAAATGTACTATTGCACAGGTAATAAAAATTTTTCGTACAAAAAGGTCCATATTATATATCTCCATAAAAATACATTTCAAGGGTTGGATTTTAACCCTTCCGCCGCCTGGTAACAGCGATAAGAGAATTTACGGACGTCATGCATTATCTATGCTATTTAAAAAGTTATGACGGATTTCCGTCAACAATGAATCCTTTCTAACATTTCCTGCCTAATTAAAAAAACTTCGCATTAATGCTGGATTTTAAATCTAATCGAATTTAACTTTCTTATAGAAGTACGTTAGATTGGCATGTCAAACAATCTCACCCTAAAATCTACCAGGAAATTTGTATAGTGTACTAAAGTACCTTTCGAGTACTTTAAGTACAAAACAACGCTTTGTTTCTAAAGTACAAACACATTTAAGGTATTCAACGAGCTGTTGTTAAATCTGTTCCTTTAATGCATTAAAATATTGATTAAAACGTCAAACTTTACATTTCAATCGACGAGATCCTTATGAATGTTTATTATAATTTTGTTCCTGATTTTAAAAATCCAATAAGACCGGCCGAGGAATGCTAATATACTTATCGCTTGAGAAAGTCGCTTTGTCTTCAAGATATTGTCAACTTGTTGTCCGTTGGCGGGCGGAATTTATTAAAATTGTGCAAAAACTGCGCAGTAGATATGTAAAACTGAGAGATTAGGGAGAGTATTTATTGCCACGGTCTGATCCTGCAGGATTAAGGGGTGATTGATACGAGGGATAGAATCAAGGGAAGGCAGCATTTTTTCCTGAATATTTGAAAGACAAATTGCTACTAGTTATAAGTCTTCCGTGATATTTAACTACCGAAATAGTAGTAATAAAACACATTTTGTCTCTTTTTTATCTTATTGCGGGAAAGGGATGGGAAAATACTAAGAAACAGAATTGTAAATAGAAATAATTTATTGAAAACAAACCATTACAATTATACTAACTTAAAACTAATTACATTTTGTACTTTTAATACAAAGCCATCATACTAATACTATAAATGAGAAAGTTTAGATGGATGGATGGATGTTTGTGAGAGTTAGTAGCCTAAACGGATGAACGGATTTCGATGAAATTTGGTATAGATATAGAGGATAGTCTGGAAGAACACATAGGCTACTCACTTTTGTTTTTTTTTATTTCCACGCGTACGGAATTGCGGGCGAAAGCTAGTAAGAAATACATTTGTAATTTATGGCTAGTACATTTAGAGCGGGTGCACATTTTTGTCTAAACTATCGCACAACTGTTGTGCGATTGTCAATTGTTTCGCAGCCAATACAACTGTTTAGTTGCACAACTAAAAATCGAATAGTGTGCGCTCCATATAAGCTCATAGGAATCAAAGCGAGACCAAACTGAAGATGTGCGCTCTGGTTATGCTTTCACTAGGCAATGCTAGTCGTGGGCACTGATATTCAGCAGTAAAAATGTTTCGTTACATTCATTACTAAATCTACGCTTATGGCGTTTCGGAAAGAAAAACTTCTTTCAAATCGGAGAATACAACAAAGATTGAAAATTACGTGCTTATTTATAAGAATGTGTTATAAGATAGCCCGCATCAAAGTTAATACATTTTAAAACAATAACGCCCCTAGACATCTGTGTCAAGTATATTCAGTAAACATCCGGTTTTGCTTTTATTAGCAGAATTGCCCGAAAGCAAACTATCTACGTTAAAATAATGTTGCCAACAATTCACTTGAAATTAAAAAGACCCGTTTATTCATCTAGAGAACATCTTTGTTGTACATGTGTACGAAGATGGTCGGAAACGAACAAGATAACAATATTTAAGAGCGCGCACACCTTTGACTAAAGTATCGCACAACTGTTTAATCTCGCTTTGATTCCTATGAACTTATATGGAGGTCCACACGCATCTCCATTTTTAGTTGTGCAACTAAACAGTTGAACTGCAAAACAATCGACGATGGCACAATATTCGTGCGATAGTTTAGTCAAAGGTGTGCGCGCGCTCTAAAGGACAACGCCATCTATCGAAACTTTAAGCGTTTTTTAATTACAGTCGCGATTGAAAGCCCGAGCACGTGTTTAATTCAATATTAACGGACTCCGAAGCCAACAGTTGTATTCCAGACGGGCCGGCTACAATAAGAAGCAATTAAGAATCACTTAAAGCTGTTAATTGTTTGCTTTGTTTACTGGGGAGTGGGATTAATTTTAACATGGCGACGTTCGAACGACGTTTGAGATGGTCAAATTAAAAATAATAACTTAGTTATTAGATTTTCTATAGTCGCTATTACATCAAGATATAATAATCGTGCGTTTTACTACATTTCTAAGTAAAAATAACTTTAAACATACGTAATATTCCACATTGTGCGAAATCCGCGAAACCCTACTTTCACATCCCACGCAATCAACTTTTATCATAACCCTTGTCGTTTAAACCGGTTTAGGTATTAAATACGTAAAGGATGTTTAATAACGCCTACACCATTTGGGACAAGCAGAATCACTAAGATTATATATTTTTGGAATTTATTACCTCAAGATTTTTTATTTTAATAAATCTGAAGTAAGCGTTATGGGTATTCTAGATCTATTGTTGAACATCATAACTTGCGGGTACCATTACGGTGTCGTATGCCAGGTGCTGGCTTGGATGTCATAGATCATGTAATTTATGGATGAGACATTCTATTCTCTATCTATAGAATTTATTGAAGTTTTAGTTGCTGCTCGTTGATAGTATGAAGTAATAGTTAATCCAAAAGTGGTAAATCTCAAAAATGTGAGATTAAAGATGGTAACTTAATGGTATTACCTCAATATTAATCAAAATCAAATTAACTATTTCCAACCTTATGTGTTTGTTTTGAAAAACGATGATAAGAGTTGCAATTGTGCAGTACATAGAAATTTTGTGGTCAAACATAGAAAGGCTTATGACCAAAAATGTCCTATTAAGTCAATATTAGCAACCTTTATGTAGTGTCAAATTGTGGTCTCTAACCAACGATAGTCACATAGGTATGTCACGTCTATATTTTTTATATTCTATGGCTATCCGATCAACATGCGGTGCGCGGCGATGCGTGCTTTGGTGCGCATTGTTGCCCGTTGCGTACGCATTGTGTCATATTAGTTGTCGCCTTGTTTGTATCATGCCAGATATGTTACATGTCTATAGGAATCGCTTATAAAAGGAAAAACGAACGGATCAATTGAAGTTAAATTACTTAAAACATCCTCAAAAATATGTCCAGAAAGAGACGCATCTAAATCAAACATACAGACAAAAAATTGTTCACAAAATACCTCAAATGACAATCTTTTCACACAATAATTGTCCGTGTATTGTATAGTAAAATTGTGATATGCGAACCGTTTTCGCTGCACCTTATTGAGGGTCGGGATTACATTTCGGGCGACGGCGGGCGTCCCCGATTATGTGACGACACTTTGACAGTTTACAATTGGACTTCCTCAGGTGGGGAATGGGGCCGCGTCGTGCACAGTTAATGCGAATTTAGGGGACCCAGACGCGATGGAATGCCAATTTTATTTAGCCGCAATCACAACACATCATACATTATATTTGACAAAGTACAGTAACATAGTCAATTTATGGTATGATTTTTAACAAAAATACATTATCATCTCTCTTATTCTTTTTTTTTTTGCACAGGTCTTTCCTAAGTGGTTACCACTGAACTCTGTAAATGGACAGGTTATATATTTTGTGCTCATTTGATTTTAGTCACTTTGACGCTGATAGTTGTGGCCAATGGCTGTGACGAGAATTTGAACTAATACTAGAGTTTTAACTATCGTATCTAAGTCGAATACGAAGCAAAATCTGTAATTCAAATAGCCCGTCCATTTATAGAGATCAATGATCCTACAATTACGTACCTACTTCTGTTTACATTTTGCTTATTTACTTGATTTATTAATTCGTAAGTTATAAAAGGGTCCTATATATTCAGTTAATTGTGTCGCACAACGGTATCTCGTACAACCGGCAGCCGGCCCAGGGACGATGCACCATAAAGCCTTTGTGAACGAGGTCGCGAAAATTAAAACGGTAAATAAGGCAATAATCCAATAATTGATCGGATCTTTACTTAATTAAAACCGTACTCACAAAAACTTAAAAAAATCACATTTTCCTTAATCTTACTAATATTATAAATGGGAAAGTTTAGATGGATGGATGTTTGTTAAGAGTTTGTAGCCTAAACAGCTGACTGTATTTCGATTAAATTTTCTATAGAGGTAGAGGACACTCTGGAAGAACACATAGGCTACTCACTTTTTTTTATTCCATGCGGACGGAGTCGCGGTCGTAAGCTAATTGATTAATAATCTAAGTTTTAAGTACGGAATAATAACTGCATTGTTTTTTTTTAATCCTTAAAATAGATCTATGGCTATGTTTTTAATAAAAATAACAGGGATGATATAATAAGGTTTTCTGTATACATTTTCCTTGTCCGGTGACTAATAAGAAAGATGACATATAGTAAAAACTGGCCTATTGGCATCTTGTGCACCAAGTTAGATCTAAGTTTAGCACTTGTAACGCAAGTATCGGTTAAGGAGAAAATCTAAGGGGAAAGTTTCCATACTGAAACATGGTTTATAAAAGTTGGATCTTGATTGATATCATATATTTATGTTACCAACTTTAAGATAAATTGAAAAAGTCAAAATTTATAAAATACTTAGCTGAACTGCATATCAATTAAAATATCCTACAAATGCACTAAATTAAACACAATAAAAATTTATAAATTGAATTACATTGAATTACTAGCTGTTCCCAAGCGGTTTCATCCGCATGAAATTATAAAAACTTTATTTTATTGTTTACATTTGTCAAATTATCAATTGCAAGTGTCATAATGACACGACATGATGACAAACCATGGCAATCTTGCTTCCTTGATGTTGGCAGCAACTTATGATCTCTTTCCCACATTAGGGTTTTTATCCAAAGTATTTACCCCCTAAGTTTAATGGCGTGAAAATATATAGCCTAAAGCGTGACGTAAGTGTAGGGCTTTTTATTAATAAAAGAATTATTCAAAAATATGCTGTAATTGCCGACATCTTAGGCAACAAAGAAGTGTGTGTTTACTCTTTATTATATTAGTATAGAAGTATAGATAACCTACCTTTTGTATAATTAACTACATGAAAAGTACTAGGAGCTCATAAACTTATAACACTAATCTAGTGCTTACTCAAACAGCAATGTACTATATAATGATTATATGAGGTAATGTATAATTATTATTTATTTTATAAAATGTCTCACGAAAGTTTAAACAATTTAATTATTATTTATTTTAAATTTACATTAACTACTAATTGTTACTTAAATTCTAAAACATCATTTGTCATTTACAAAAGGACTGTAACGAAGTATTGGGGAAGGAATTGGCTCCTGTGACACAGGGCAACCTACTACAGGAGCCAAGGCTTCCATGAAATGTAAACAGTAAGAAAAGAAATAAATGATTATTATTATTATTATTATAATGTTGCAGAAAACGTTTGTGGGCTTCACAGGCCGTGTAGTGCTAGCCAACCTTGGTTGTATAAAGGGTTAACCTACTTTAAACATTTTATTAACCAATCAATGTTGGTACATGTCCATTTCAGACTATCATTGGTACTTATTAAAGAAACAAATATAACAAAATATCAATTAGTGTTAAAGGACTATTTTTGAACTAGGCTATTTTTAGGCATTCAAAAATATACTAGCAATGAATAATGCCAACATAAAGTAATCTTAACCATTTATTAATGATACTAGCTGTTCCCGTACGTCTTTATCCCCGTGAAATTGACTTTCTTTGATTTTTTACATTTGTCAAATTCTCAATGTCAAAATTCAAATGCACAAATGACAATGAAGGCCTTTGACAATGGATAACAATTACCGTTACCATAATAACCTTCCTTCCTTAACATTGGCAGCTGGTAGTTTATGGTTGCTTTCCCACATTTAGATATTTCCAATTTACTTACCCCCTAACTTTAATCGCGATAAAATATATAGCCTACAGCGTGTCGTAAGTGTAAGGCTTTTTATCAAAGAAGGAATTATTCAAAAATATGCTGTGATTGCTGAAATCCTATGTCAAGAAGTAGTGTGTGTTTACACTTTATTATATTAGTATAGATTTAAATTCAAAACATTTGACAGGCGATTATAAAGATAATAATATATTTGTTAGTACTAATTTGTGGTTAAATCAAACCACACGGCAATCTGCCTGAGCAAACAAATCTTTATGAGGTATTTCCTCATTTAAACATCACTATGCAAGGCCCTGTACTTGACCTCAAAACGACAGATCTACTATGTGTAGGTGCTAGCTAGTGATGACATCTATGAGCAAAAGTATTACCTACTTTTAACAGAACCAAACATAATAAAGGTAGTTTTAATTACTTCAATTTGATATTATAATCTGCATTTTATAGTATAAGATGACTAATTAACACTAGAATTCTTCAAAATAAAGAAAACAACCACTGCTCATAGACATCAGCATTTTCAGATATGCCGCCTACCTTTAATCAACAGAGGAAGTGACTGAAAACCAGTGTGGCCTTTACTGACAAACTGGAGATCGCATCAGCTGAGCCTTCTTTTGGCCAAGAATTTTTATTTTTATTTCATTAATATGTTTTGTAAATTTTGTCTTTTTTGTGATTTTTTTTCGTCAATAAATAGTGTTTTATTTTATTTTTACTAACACTTTTGTTGTCCTCTTTCATCATCATCATCTTCCTCCTTATCGTACTCCCGTAGGGCGCTACAGGTTTTTGTCCTCCACATAATTCTATCATGTGCCATCTCAGTCATCACTCCCTTCTTGATCATGTCATCCTTTCTAGGTCTACCTCTACTGGTGTACCCTTCCACACTCATAACTAACATTCTCCTTATTACATGTGATATATCCCTCCTCATAATATTTGTTATCATTGTTGTCCTCTTTCAGTGTCTTAATTGATATCAGCTATCGGTGATTACGTCAAAACATACTGAATTGTCAACTACATTTTCATTTGGCTATTATTTTTTCAATCTCATACTTTACGTTTTCAATTATCTTCAACCTTGATGAAGAAATCATTAAAAAAAATTGGTTTCAGTTCAGTTACTACTAGTTCATATGTTATTTTAATAATCTACATTTGATTAATTTCCATTGGTTTTATTTTGTTTTGACAATGTTTTAAAAAATAATACATGTTCATTGTATACTTATCAGGGATTTATAAGGTCATAATGGACATTGTAATAAAAAGCATTGAATTTTTACATTGTTTATGTTTTACAAAGGTTACTATTTAACTGGAAATTCACTTTATCTGTGGTCTTTTTACTTATTCATGTAAAATATAAGAAAAGTATGTGACACACAGTGGTACTCCAAATATAAGTTAACTTTATGTCTCGACTGCCAGATTACCATCTTGCTACATTCAAATGTTTAATGTGATCAAGATTAGAGTTCATACAATGTTAAGTTAAGCTTAGTTTTTATGTCCTGAGAGAGGTAAAACAAATCTCTTTGGTGTTATGTATTATATGTAAGCATTTTTTTGTACTATTGTAAAGGGAAAAATAATGAAGTTTTATTTGTTTACTTTTAAAGACAATAAAAACATAATTAAGAACACCCCAAAGCATGAATGAAATATATATTTAGAGTTGTCCCCCGCGTATTTTCCAATCACTTATCAATACGCTACTCATACTTTAATGGGAGTGGTCAAATAACTCAAAAACATTAATAAGATATTATATAAAACTGCAATTTAGTACCAGGATGGAACTGATAGCAACGCAGGGAATGAGGCAATGTTTATATTTATCTAAACTCCGCGGGAGGGAAGTTCTTACGATTACAAAACTATATCAAAAAAATTGATAACTCCTTATAACAAACGTTACTTGTTATGAAATAAAATACTCACCGACGGCGTAGCATTCCTCATTTTCAAGGTTTTTCCACACAGTCATGTTTATGAGGCACTTAATTTTATTTTAATTTTTAATTAAAATGTAAGGATCGTCATTTTTATCTCACGAAAACTTTGTCAAAACACAATGTCTATGGGAAACTGTAGTGCTGTGCGGCGAGCTGTACCATGACTGTTTTACGCATTGGCTATGGTGCGTTCGGCTTCGTACCGGTTTTTTTGGATTTGAAGTTTACACAGATTAAAAATGTAAACTCGTTTTATAATCAATATTTTTGTTATTAATTACCATGAAAGCAGTAAGTATTTATTACATCCATGTTAATTACACACTGTAATATTTGAATACTGCACATCAATAACAAAAACCCAAAAACATCGATCACAAAACATGTTTTAACAAAAAGTTTGTGTTTCATAGTATTTTATTTTAATTCGCAGAAAACAAATCCTTATCAGAAATAGGCATTATAATAATGTCTGCCTTGATATTGTTCTCAATCAGTTTTTGAGACTAAAAGTCTCAAAACTAAGACTAAAAAGTATACTATTAAATGTAAACTTTACATGTTTGCTATTAAAATTATTCAGGCGCCACGGTATTCAATCGGTATAGGTTTTCTTCGTTTACGAAATTTCTATTTCAGGTGAATTTGCTTTATTTACATTGACCCGGTAGCCTTAGTTTACATTTAGTATAAGCACAATTAGTAAATATCATGTGTATGTGAACAGTAAACAATTCTAATTAACTTGTTAGTCCGTGTCTACATACGTAGAAATCAAATTATTGCCTAGTTCAAGTTCCAACTATCAAGAGATCTTCAAGTCGGACCCAAATGACCTATAAATTCCTTTTAATTTATAGCACGTGTTGAAGTTATGTCCAATTAGTTTAACCTAACTGGAACGTGCTCCATAAATTGACTACATCAATTCCAGTACACGAACTAATCTTATTAATATACGATTCGATAAATTCATTTTACTATTAGGTTAATCAATTAATTAAAATCGTTGAAATACGCTAATTAATTAGCTACATACGTTTTTAATCCGTATTGAATTACAAATTAATTATGATACGGATGATTTATTTTAGCTGCAACTATAAATTATTTATTACCTGTAATAGAGTTGTTACAAAATGAGAAGTACTTCAAATAGTACTTTGAATAAATGAAACGAATATAAAAAATTGACATTCTCAATACAGGCTTTTGAAGTTAAAAGAAGAATTACTTGAATTTTAATTTAAAAAATGTTATATAAGTTTTGACACAATATTTAAATAAGTTTGAGTGTTCCAAACGCTAAGTTAAGGAGCTACTTAATACAGTGAC
>LD688956.1:5278278-5293396 GCA_003118335.3 Papilio memnon
TAAAACTTTTTATAATTTCACGCGGATGAAGCCGCAAGGGAACAGCTAGTTTAAAGTAAATTAAATAAAATATGATTTTTTTCACCATTCAATATAGACAATGATAAATAACGTTTAATCGATTTTAATTATATTAACGACCATTAGTAATCGACACTATAATATTAAGCTTGCTGGAGAAGCTCTTTCTAAGCTTCAAAGCTAAGCGAAAGTTGATATATTTCAGGATTAGCATGAGCGTTATAAGATAATCTCACAACTACTTTAATAACATTTCATTACACTTATTTCATACTTAGAGGGGTTTTTTCATGAAAATGAACGTTGTCGTTTATTTAAAATATAAAAGATATTTCAAGTCGTAATCGTGTAAAGGGAAAGAGGTTTTTATATAATAAAACAAGCAAAGTAAATGGACCATTTACTCGGCGTAGCAAAGTGCAGATATAACAGCCTCGTTACATCAAACAGGATAATAATTACATTGAGTTTTACTAACGAGTTTGTGGTCTTAAATGGGTAAAAATGTTGACTAAATGCAAATTAATATATAAAAAAAAAATTATGTTCATTCTAAGTAAAGGCTCCTGGCTCCTTAAATACAGTTCTACTAGTAAAAGAGTCAAGGCAACATGAACTAATGGATGGAGGATTTAATGTGCAGTAAAGATTTTTCATTTTTCAAAAACACCAAAGGGACAATTCTACTCTACTCAATTCTACAAATAATACAAATGCTTAATTTTATTTTACAATACAGTATTCATTACCAGTTTAAATATAATTAAATAAAAAAAATGAATTATAACTTATTTAGTGTAACTATGTTACAAATTGTCGCTGACCTCAGCGGTACGTGTTCGGAATTAATTTGTAAACGCCTCGCAATGTTTGTATTTAATACCCGCTATTAGGTATAATATATTTAGGTACTATATCTAACCATAGACTAGCTGTGGCTTATATTACAGTTCTGGCTACAAACTCTAACATCTATCTAAACTTCCGCATTTATAATATTACTAGCTTTCGCCCGCAACTCCGTCCGCGTGGAATTAAATAAAACAAAAGTGAGTAGCCTATGTGTTCTTCCAGACTATCCTCTACATCTATACCAAATTTCATCGAGATCCGTGCAGCAGTTTAGGCTACAAACTCTAACAAACATCCATCCATCCATCCATCCATCTAAACTTTCACATCATACTTCATACTAATCATACTTCATATCATACTTCATACTAATATTATAAATGAGAAAGTTTAGATGGATGGATGGATGGATGGATGTTTGTTAGAGTTTGTAGCCTAAACGGCTGAACGGATTACGATGAAATTTGGTATAGATGTAGAGGATAGTCTGGAAGAACACATAGGCTACTCACTTTTGTTTTGTTTAATTCCACGCGGACGGAGTCGCGGGCGAAAGCTAGTTTATAATATTAGTATGAAGTATGATTACGATAACTAAGACTCGAAAAGGTAGTATGTTAAAGTATCGCAGGTTGTCAATAAATACGAAATTAGTGGATTTTAAAATGGAATGCACAAAACAATATTCACTATTGCCACACACTAAGTTATCCTCGCATCTGTTCTAAGCTTAAGGCGATGTCTTAAACTTAATAGATACTTTTAAGTTATTGGAAAATACACCCTAAGTCAAAGAATTAAGGTGATTTTTTAATAAACGGACCCTAAAAGCACTGAATGGAGTCTTAAAACTAATGAGATCTTAGCCGCTGCGAGGATTTAACATGTTATTCTATTAGTTGAATAGAGCAAATTTCTTGAGACTAGATTCTTGTTATAGTTATTATTAAATAATTAAAACATTTATACTTAACTTACCTTTACAAAATGTATGTATGTATATTAAAATATTAAGAACTGTGAATCTTAGAGCGCGCGCACACCTTTGACTAAACTATCGCACAACAGTGCGATTGTTGATTGTTTCGCAGCCAATTCAACTGTTTAGTTGCACAACTAATAAACAAGTTGTGCGCACCTTCATATAAGCTTATAGGAATCAAAGCGCGATTAAACAGTTGTGCGATAGTATGCGCGGAGTCTTAAAGTAATAATGGTTTTCATTCTAAACAAGCGGAAGGTTGTTTCGTGATTGTTTAAAGATGTTGAAATTTATTAAAACTAAGTAAAGCAATAAAGGATTATAATATGAACCTAATAGGTTTGATCTTACAAAGTTCGCCTGAAAGTTTTGTAATACTGTTACCTAATAATAGGTTTAGATTCAGGACATCTGGTGTCTCTTGAGACTAACATCGGTTTAATTTTGTAATAATTAATGAAGGTTTAAATTAAACCGTTACAGTATGTGTAAATAAAACCCTTTAAATACATAGAAATTCGCTTCAAACCTCTCCATACTTTAATGCACTTTTCAACTTTCAACGGAGTACTGCGCGGAAGCCTCACATGTCAGCCGCAAATTACTTTAACTTGTCAAGCAACACCTCAAGCTTATGGACTTTGAGTTTCCAAGTTGAAGTTTCTTACATACCATATATTCATGTTTTAGAAATAACACCAAAAAACAACTAAGAACGTGTCAATCTTATCAAAACTAAACTTAAAAAGCTGTGTGAAAAACATAGAAAATTCTAAAAGAATTTAAAAAAAAATTCTTTGTTCTTAATAGAAATGTAATCTATATTTCTGTTTTCCATCTCTGTTGCCTAAATAAATGTATCAGATTGTTGTAAATTCACTCTCCAATGTTTTAGTTTAAATGTATCCATCATATGATTTTTTAAATATAATTTTAAACGTCCTATTCTAATCTCATATAGTCTAGCGCTTAATTATGTGAATACGCGTAGCTGCAGGTAGCTACGCCGTAGAGGCTCGAGACTAACGCAAATAGAGCTTTTCCGAGCACACTTCAATATCTCATCGCGTTGTTTGTTCCTTGTTCATATCTCCATTAAACATGTAATTACATTACTCATTTCATTGCCATTTTTCTTATATGAATTACTAATTAATTTATACTTTTATTAATATTACTTTATAAAATCAATCAATCACACAGCTCACAACTGAATGGACTTACATACCCCTTGAATATTGCTAGCTTTAAACCGTGTCACCTTTCACGGAACTAATAAAGAACAAAAGTAAATAGCCTATATGTTTCAGACTATCCTCTACATCTATGGAAAGTTTCAACGAAAACCGTTCAGCAGTTTAGGCTACAAACTCTAACAAACATCCATCGAAACTTTCGCATTTATAACATACGTAAGATTATCATCGAATTGGAGAACAATTTTATGATATTATAATATTAATGTGGAACATAACAACATTGTTATAACACGGATCCGCAAAACATTTTCGTGGATTGTTATGACGGGGACATCCGAAGATAAATGGTTATGAAGATCTGGTGAGATTAAATACCGTATAACCGTTCAGACTTAGTTTGCGCGGAGATATTACATTTCGCGGCACGGATATAAATTGTACTCGGTTGTCGCGGATATGACATATCTAGTGAACATAGAGCATTGTCGGTTTTAAACGGCTTTTTATAGAAACAACGGTAGTAACTCAAATGGTTATACTCATTTGAAGAAAATGTTAAGGAAGCAGTTTAGTTAGTCGTTAACGTTGAACAATAAATGGCAAAATACTTTCACCCGCGATTTTGTCCGCAGTAAAAAAACAAAAGTAAGTAGCCTAGATAGGCTACTAAGAACAGATGTTCTTCCAGACTGTGCTCTACATCTATGTCTTTCATCGATATCCGTTCAGCAGTTCAGGCTACAAACTCTAATAAAAATCCATCTAAGCTTTCGCATTCATATTATTAGTAAGATAAGTAACTTGGAAATGTACATTTCTTATACATTTATAAGATAATCGTAGCCGTCTTGAGCAAATTTAATTAAAATCTTTGAAATAATCAAGATAAAAGCGGCGCGGTGTGAGCGTATGCAAAATTATACAAAGATTTCCTTTGAAAGAGTTTAGCAGACAATGTTTCTTAGCAATTAAATTTGTATCTATCCTTTGATTGCATTTTGTGTAGAAATTAATATGTCTTGATACACGTAAATTATACATTTTCGGAGAGACGTCTCTATATCAAATTACTCTATATTACATCGATTTTTCGACAATGTTTAACAAACCAATTAACTGCCGCATAGTAATGTTTACTTAAAGAGTAATTAAATTTCCATTTCTCAAATAATATCAACATTAAGGCCCACCCTTAGTGATTACTTAATGACTTTGAGGGCGATATAATCATAATTAATATGAAGATGGATGAGATGACATGTGGTTTTTATTACTTACTAGGTGTTCCCGTGCGGCTTCATCCGCGTGAAATTATAAAAACTTTATTTTATTGTTTACATTTGTCAAATGTCAAAATGACATGACATGATGACAAACCATGGCAATCTTGCTTCCTTAATGTTGGCAGGCAACTTATGATCTCTTTCCAACATTAGGGTTTTTATCCAAAATATTTACCCCCTAAGTTTAATGGCGTGAAAATATATAGCCTAAAGCGTGACGTAGAAGTAGGGCTTTTTATTAAAAAAGAATTATTCAAAATTATGCTGTGATTGCTGACATCTTAGGCAACAAAAAAAGTGTGTGTTTACGCTTTATTATATTAGTATAGATTTGACGATCTTTTGCTTTATCCTAAATCATGTAAGACATGTACTCGACATTTTTACGGTGAAGGAAAACATCGTGATGCTACCTGCACATATCGGCGAAGAGATTCAAAGATATGTGTGAAGTCAACCAACCCGCACTTGGCCAGGGTGGTTGACTATGGCCTAGTCACCCGTTACTTTAGAGTAGGCTCCGAGCCCATCGGTGAGGACATATAGTGAGCTGGTGATGATGATGTAAAACATTATAATTAAAAGAACCTTGGTCCTTTTTATTGCACAGTGTATATGAATTTATGGCGAGATCTAAATGAAACATGAGTCATAAAGGTAGCCTGTTAATACATGGTGACCTTTATTATTAATTTAGTAGACCATTAATAGCGTCGTTAATTTATAATGTGACAAATAAATTGTACAATAACTTTCAGATGTATTTTTGTATGAAGGTTTTTATCTATTCGATCACATAATATTATATCAAATATATTGAAATGATGTAGAGAGTATCAAAGTTTTTGTGCTCTGAAATAAATTTTCAAAGTTCGTTATCGACTGAAAGAGAATTCGCTGCGGTTTCCTCTTTTATTTTACTACATCATAGTTCATTGGTAATCTACACTAAGGCGAGTACGCATTAGGCCAGTACAGTTAGCCTAATATAAACACTTAGTGATACTAGTGAGTACATTCCTTTCCTGGACTGCGCTACTGTCAGGGTTAATGTTATAAAGAGGAAAAAACCTACAGTAATTGTTAAATGAATTCTTTAAGTCAATTAAAAATATATGTTATAGCTCATATTCAGTCCCGATTTATTTTATGACGTCAAAGTAAAACAATTGCAAAGTAAACGGTCGTTTGTACAGATTTTTATCAACTCAGTGAATATTTGAAATGTTTGTAGCTATTCATAATCCACTTTAATAACGCAAAATTCTATTCAAATAAACAAACAAGTGAATTAAAGCTTTCAGTTTTTGAATGATACGTTTCGTATGGTAATTTTATTACAACTGGCGCCGACGTGTTTAAAAAGTACTCTGTTACTGTCTACTGAAAGATAAAACTAATTCAATATATATTTAACTAGCTGTTCCCATGCGGCTTCATCCGCGTTAAATTATAAAAACTTTATTTCATTGTTTACCTACATTTGTACAATTACCAATTGCAAATGTCAAAATGACATGACATGACCAACCATGGCAATCTTGCTACCTTGATGTTGGCAGCAGCTTATGGTCTCTTTCCCACATTAGGGTTTTTATCCAAAGTATTTACCCCCTAAGTTTAATGGCGTGAAAATATATAGCCTAAAGCGTGGCGTAAGTGTAAGGCTTTTTATTAAAAAAATATTATTCAAAAATATGCTGTAATTGCTGACATCTTAGGCAACAAATAAGTGTGTGTTTACGCTTTATTATATTAGTATAGATTAAAGTATAGATATGAATTTTACAATATAGTAGCTTTTATTATGTTCTAGACTATGTACTAGATCCATCCATCGATCTAAATTTGTATAGTATTAGTAAAAAGTAAGATCAAATTTGGAGAACATAAAATCACTATTCTGTACAAAGGTTTTAATGAAATCTTAATAAGTTTGATGAAGTATCAAAATTAACTCATTCCGACCGTTTGACTGCAAGTTCAATGACGTCATGAGTTAACCTTCTCAACGCCACATAAAAATAACATTTTAATCTAACAACCAAATACATTTTGAGTTGCGATATGTAGGTGTATCTGGTGAGCCACTAAAATAAGAATCATGTTCAATAAGAGATTGCCTCTCAGACGAGGTCGCGTACGTGCTCAGAATATATGTGCTGTGACCTTAGATTCCCTCATGTTTACATGAACAAGGTATTCGACACTTTCACTGAGAGATCTCAGAAATACCTGTAAACAGTTTAAAAGGAAATACACTTTATAATTAAATCAATAGTAATAGAAGTGAGATATTTTAGCCCCTTTTCCACCAAGCTAGCAACATACCATAGAGCGCGGAGTGGCGCGGGCGCGCAACGTTGCGGAGCGGCAACAGCGCACGGCGGAACGGCAACCTCGCACGACGGAACGGCAACAGCGCGGGCATATAATCAGGTAGAATTGGACGGAACCAGTAAACATACTGTAATTAACTTTCGTCGAGGATTATTTCGCTACAATAGGCTCGTTTACGGCTTGGATGGATTGTGTGAAAAATATGCCTAATTCTGATATGACGGCTGATAGAAATGTATGGAAGAGCACATACTGTGACAACCCCTCGTAGGGATAAGAGCAAGTTGATGATGATGAGGCTGGTTAACGGCTTGTCTTCGAGTAGTATTATGACCAATCTTTTGCAAGACATACCTAATGTTCAGGTATTCCTTGATGACGTCATTACAGGTGGGAAAGGGAGGAAGAGCATTTAGCGGCGCTGAAAGGAGTTTTTAAGCGGTTACCCGTCACGACTTCACAGTAAAAAGAAGGGAACAACACTGCGTATTTCACACGAAACCGCTGTTTGATTTGCAACTATCGTATTGCAAGCGCTAATGTGCTCGCTTAAGTTCAGCCGAGCGTGATAATCGCATCACTAGCGCCATCTATCCGTCCGAATAAAACTCTACTGAATAGCGCTCGCCGATGCAATCCGAAACCGGATTTAAATTCGAGAACATTCTGTCACATAGAGATTAAACTCTGCGGTACTGAACTAATTTAACGTAATTACGTAAGTTTGATGTTACATGTATTTTTGTCTGTATGTCTCGTTTGAAACGTCAAAATGATATGAATTAAAATATTTTATGTCCCCTCTTTACTTGATTTTAAAACTCTTTAGATGTAATTAAAAATCTATCAATTGTCCAAATGAAGTCTTAAATCGTTGTCAAAACTTGATCGTTGAATCAAAAGTTCATTGAATTTGCTTCAGTCCATAGACATTTAAGAAACATATAGACTAGACATAGTGTATAACATTTTTTTCACCGGTAACTTCTTTGAAAGGTTCTTAGTTGTCAAGTTAGTACGCCATCCATCTCATCTCTTTGTATTGACATGTTAAAAACATTTTACAAAAATATAATAAGCTCCATCTTTTGTAATTAAATAAACTAAACAATGTCACAAAGTAAAATAAAAACATTTAAATAACATTTAGAGGCAATTCATTTAAGTATAATTAATTATATTGACATGTGGTTTTAGGGAACCATCAACAGATAGCGTTAGTGGATAATGTGAATAATCTCTCAATTAAGTGTCAACTATGCCTCCTCTATATATTCTTAATCTCTTTGTTTCAATCGCATTCAATGGACTGACGTTATCGGATTTGACTTATAGAAACATTTCCTCTGATGACTATTCGACAAATAATATTGAACCTTAATACTTTAGGTTACAGTTTATTTTAGTATATGATTCGATTTTAACGTTTATAGAATAGACATCAATTGCTTCTTAAATGCGACAAGATTATCGCAAATTATAGATTTGAACTTTAAAACGGAGTTTATTGAACGGAACAAACTATTTAAAACATGTTAAAGCACTTAAAAGAGCTTTTAAAATACTAAATTCCGAAGTTCTTCCATTCAACTTGCTCTCGGTTATTTAATAAAATTATAATCGAAATTTGTAAGGTATAAAGGCTTTAGACACATGCCTCCCCGAAGGCAAATTGACCTCCCTGTGAATTATTTATTCCCAGGATAAATTAATGTTGAAAGGGTCAACATGTACTGTGATAATTTAACTTCACTGAACAAACCGAACGAGGAACTTATATATAAATTAACGCCGACCAGAAATACGCTGTTTATTAATGATTCCTAAACAGAAGTAATAATTAAATATAGCCTATGCTACTCACAGTTAAATTACCTTTCTAATAGAGTAAGAATTTTTTAAATCGGCCCAGTACTTTTTACGTGAATCGAATTCATACAACACAAATTTTATCTCATCATCAACTTGCCCTTATCCCTTACGGAGGGTCGGCACAGTATGTGCTACTCTTCCATACGTTTCTACCAGCCGTCATATCTAAATCCACTGCCTTCTTAAGCATATCCTCTTTCACACAATCCATCCATACTTTCTTCGGTCTCCTTCTTCCTTTGTAGCCATCCACACATTCTTAACACTTTCTGGTTTATGTCCCCATCGTCTCGTCGCATAACATATCCATACCGCGCTAACCTTTCGCTTAACACAAATCTTATCTCTTTATAATATTAGTATAGATGATTTTTTGTCTATAAGTCTTCGCTTACTAACTGGTTTCCCTTTTAGGATTTACTACGAGAAATATGATTATCGTCTATTTTTTTTTAAAGATAAAGTTAAAAGTTTTAATGGTAAAAAGTACATTGTTTTTAAATACAAAAATGTTCATCTTGCTAATCTCAATAAAGATTTTTTCGACTTCGCTTCCAAAGATTAAAATAATTTTGGATAAACGGGAACATTTATTAAGTGGGGTCAAGGTTTTACTTAAGATTATAATTATCACTTTAATACTTGGCAAAGTTTCCTAGAAGGATATTAAGTTATATTTACGATTTAAGCTATACGACCTTTGATATAAGCTCTGTAATAAATCGTTAAAATATGACAATAATCTTTCATTAAATTGAAAAGTCAAGACCGATCTGCAGCGGAAATTACACGATCTGACGCTCGCTAACGGCGTCTCGGCTTATATTTCTTTATATTCTGACACACAAAAATAATATTCCTCTAAAAAGTACATTAGAGTATTCTTTAATACTGTTTAAAATAAATAGGAATTTTTAGCTTTCTTATTTTCTATGCAATCATGGCATTTTCCCGCTCAAATCGACACTACTATATTTCGCTCATCTCGCCGTCCTTGTTCCAGTCAGGTCGACGTACAAGATTTCGTCTATCAGATCAATTGACTAACTGAACAATTCAACTGTGCCGTTTAAATTGTACCTGTGTGAAACAGCAAATGCTTTAAAATGTATAAATTAGAGCTACAGTTAACTGTTAACTTAAGTTGAAGAACACAATCATTCACTTAAATGTAAATTATGTCTTTATCATAATGTCAGAATAACTCTAATAATAATACTTTTGACTGCGTATTACAAAACACATATGAACGAAACGAGGCTATTGTCCGAATATTGGCGGAGATCGCAGCTGTTTGAGGTCTGGCACTTTGCCAATGCTAGAATATTAGAGCCTTTTTGGTTATGTATTGATTTCTATTTCCGTAACAGTGGTATTCCACTGCCGTGACTATTGTTTCTTACGTCAATGAAAAGTATAGGACGATTTTATACAAGTATTTGCTAGCGAAACTCAGTAACATTTCAATTTAAACAACAGAAATCAAGCGTAATGAGATAATTGAATGGAATTATTAAATGTAATATTCCAACCGTCATAATGCTAGTTACACACGAAGGTATGACAGAGCAGGCTATTGAATGCACAAATACCAGTACTGTTTTGTCGTTTGCGATCAAACAATAGCAGTACTGCACTGCCTACTGTTCTACCTCATTGTTACTCTCGTGTGAGAATGGCAGAAGGGAATCTCTGTCTCTGGCTTAACTACTTACGATTAGGGTTGCCACCTCTTTGCTTCAACCCAAATTTTGGATGTTTAGACTACGAGTTTGATATCTAGAAATAGACTAGTACAAAAGCAGTCAACAGCTATTTTCTTTCGTTATGTGTTAAGGATCAAGGGTGTTCGTGTTTTAACTTTCAACGATTCAAGAGTTGAAAAGTCAATGACCGTCATTTATTTGGGTCCGTGTTCGGGTCTGTGTTTTTGGCAACCCTGCGACTGATTCCGACTTAGGTTCAAGATAAGGATTATCTCCACGCGTGAGAAGCGGCCATTGTGCTCCCGCGGTATCCGACATCCAACAAAGCGCCTGTCAGATAAATGTACACATGCCTTGTTAATGTAATCGAATTAAAAAATAAATACATTTTAATTAATGAAAGAATTTTGTAATTTAACGGCAAATATGTTAAAACTAATTTTCGCCCACGACTCTGTCTGCGCGGAATTAGAAACAAAATAAGGAGATATGTGTTCTTCCAGACAAAATCTATGATCTATGCCAAATTTCTTCGTGGTCCGTTCAGCGGTTTAGAGCGCACACCTTTGACTAAACTATCGCACAACTGTTTAGTCTCGCTTTGATTTCTATGATCTTATATGGAGGTGCGCACACTATACGATTTATAGTTGTGCAACTAAACAGTTGAGCTGCGAAACAATCGACAATCGCACAACAGTTGTGCGTTAGTTTAGTCAAAGGTTTGCGCCCGCTCTATTGAACAATGTGACGTCATCACAATTCATTTCTTTAAATCATAAATGCTGGCATTACATTTTCAGTGATATTACTAACAAGTCCACAGTGATACGTTTATGAATATTTTAATTTCACATTTGCCCAAATCTCCGCTTCTCGCCTGTCACATTTGAAAACACGAAAACAGAACAATTCAATGTTACAAAACTCAGTACCGTAAAATCTGAGAGCGAAATCAAACAATGCTGACTCCGAACAACATCCTGTACAGCTTGTGTAGGCTACACAAATTAGGTTTAATATAACAGTTTAAATCTAGATGGGATCCACCGATACGGATAACCAAGTTTATTCTAGTACAAGTTATCATGAAGTTTGATCATAACTTGGTTAATTTAAATCAAAATCATGACAACCTAACGTGTACGCTTGCATTACAGAATGTGAGCATTTTGTAAAGCGCTTGTTCTTGTGAACATCCTATAGCCTTGCCTTTCAAACTGCAAGCTCTTTCGGTATTCGCATAATTATTCTAAATTTTCCCGCCTTTGAGGTGTTCCAGCGTTCAGCAACTCAAAGTAACGGATATTGTATTCGGTTTGAATAGTTTTATTAAGCTGAATTCTTATTTAAATGTTTCATAGCAGTTTTAAAGCGTTATTTCATATTTTTAACAAAATAATTTTATCTTAATAATGTTTTGTTTTTTTCTATTCCGATGTCACAATGTGATTTTATTTTTGGGGCATTTTTATATCTATACTAATATTATAAAGAGGAAAACTTTGTTTAATTGTAAATAGCCTCAAAAACTACTGGGCCGATTTTAAAAATTCTTACACCATTAGAAAGGTAATTTATCTGTGAGTAACATAGGCTATATTTTTTCAGTTCTTTTTTGTTATTTTTAAATTTCACGCAGACGGAGTCGCAAAAGGTGTCTCATATGTTTTGTTTTAGCTTATTCCAAAGTGTCCATTATTTAGATGAAAAGTTAGTGATAACCTAATAACGTTTTCCATTAACTTCTGTTGTTATCACTCGAGTGCCATCTGTCGATACAATTTGCAATCACATACATCACTTGGTCCGTTCTCTGTTCGTGTTTGAGAAACTTGTACTTTTTTATCACCAAATTGCGGGAAAATATTGAACTAATTATACCTTAGAAAGTCAGGTAAAAAAGCCAAGCTAGAAATACTGATAACATTTTTAAATAAGATTTGATCAATAAGAAAACATGTCAGAAAACAGATTTATTCATTTCATCCGTTTCTTAGTTTATCACAAAAAGGAATCGAATAATATTCATTCTTATTACGATGTCATCGAAAGTGACATAAAGCGATGGAACAGACATGGGTTAGGGACGTGATTTAAATAATATTTTAGAGACTGAAATCTAAGCAATATCATCCAAGAAATCGAAAACATAAAAACGTCTTTTAAAACATTTTAAAGTGATGTATAAGAGAATACAGTACTGGTGCGTTGCTCTGGAGATCGCGGGACACTCAAATCGTACTCGAGTATGGCCACTTAGATTCTAGCGAGTCAAGTCTCACTAAAACTTGAACATGAAGGTCAACAAAGTTATTATTTTCAATCAACCTGTGATATTAATTATCATCTAAGTTGTCTTATTGGAAAACAATGATGTTATTTTTCCATTTCTAACATAATACATTTTTACAGTTAAGTTACAATAACTTACATTGTCGTGTTATAAGAGCGTAAATCTAAGAAGCAACGCTTGTAAAGCGGAAGTAAGTCCCTCGTAAATCCTATCGATCAACGCCATATAAGCTAGGCTTGAAAAAACAATCTAGTTACTAATTTTATTCGTAAAATGTATTTAAAGTTGCGTATTATAATGCAAAAAGGGAGATAATTATGTTTTAATTTATCAGTGTAAACTCACTAGTAGTCTTACTACTAGCCTCTCCCCTTCTTTTTTCCTCTCTCTCCGATCATCGTCTAACGAGGCCCATAACACAATATAGTTATTAAAAAACTGCAATGTATTTAATATAATACGCTATTGTCCTCATTTTCAATATGCGTAATCGCAAATAAGCTATTTATCAATGTTTGCAGACGGGTAACCGTGGAACTATCTGCTGTGGTAATATTGCTGTCTCTGTTTTGTCAAAGAGAATACAAGGGATGACGATACACGGCGGGTGTACGGTAATATGTTCAGTAGCTTGCGGCCGCTAATTAATATTATGTGTGAGGTAGCTTTCATAGTTGGTATTAATTTAATTAATTTTATATTGAAGAATAAATGTTACTAGGAAATATGTTGTAGTTAGTTTCCGATTCTACATATTGAATTTCATTTTGTAATATAAAAACGACTGTTTGTACTTTAAACACTGATCTGTATTAATGGATAGGACAAGGCTTAGAAACGACAGATTTTACGTCGTTTCGACCTTTAGAGCGGACGCACACCTTTGACTAAACAACTGTTGTGCGATTGTCGATTGTTTCGCAACCAATTCAACTATTTAGTTGTACAACTAAAAATCTTATAGCGTGCACACCTCTATATAAGCTTATAGGAATGAAAGCGAGACTAAACAGTTGTGCGATAATTTAGTCAAAGGTGTGCACACTCTTACGCGTCTGTTGAAGTTCCTGATAGTCGGAAACTCCTTATATTATTTTCTTAACGAAAAAATACTTTATTACATATTTCCTTACATAATAATACAGGAAATAACAATATAAGGAGTAATATAATAGCCGACTATTGTGGTACTAATGAGGGATACAGCCACAATACATCAGCAGCGCCCCCTGCCGACAAATAGCCGACATCACTCATACTCGACCCCCGGAGTTACTTGTTAACGATGTCATTAGTATGGTAGATAACACAATGGCTACCATATCTATAATCAAATCTAGCTAAACCACTGTAACACGTTCACTGCCACAGAAAAGGACATAACTATGTTATTTCTTTTAAAAAAAAGTTCATTTCAAAGAAATAAGCAGAACAAAATAAGGTACAACTCAATTTATGTTTCCCCATGGCAAAGTTTTTCCATAGGCGTATGCAAAATGTTTTCAAAGTCCCAACATAAAATGTTGCATTACATTTTCTAAACGACGGATTATCGTAAAGAAAGGAACTTTCTTATCTGTACAGTTTAATGATGATTACCGTTTTCCTCAATTCGCAAAATAAAGTTGACGCAAATAAAATTTGGTTCTGAGTTTTTAACTCTACCTATAAAAGCTTTTTGAAGTCGTCATAATCTATCAGGTTTTAAATATTTTTTATTCGACTTTCACGTAGATTTTCACAAATTTAAGCAACGACCTAAATATCTTGAATAAATACATAGAAATTGTATGCATAATGCATTTTCCACAAACCGCTCATTGCTTATAGTTGAAAAACGTCAAGAGGTCAATTTAAATCTTTAAAAAGATCATCATCATCAGCCTGGACATAGAACTAGCCTATACCTTCGTCATAATGCGGTCCTCCTTTCATTCTAAAGGCGATACTAATCTTAATTTTTATTTATTAATTTACACAATCTAAAAAAATAACAATCGACTAAAGCAAAAGTTAGCCACAAAAAATGATAAATCGACTATTGCGTTTGACGTTCAATTAAATTGGAATCAACCATCTTGGTATTCAAATTAAATGAATTTGTTAAAAAAGAACAATTAAAAAGCGACTTCTGTTTCTGATTAGACGAATTAATTAACATTTTAAACGGCTATTGTTAGACTAATGGAATTTTAAATTAAAACCATTTCAAATTATCAATACCATTGTTTGGAATAATTTCGTCTTTTTAGGAGTAAGTATAAAATGGTAAGATGCAGTTAAACTATACTTCTATAGTATTTCATTGCACAAATAAAACCGGCAATAACGGTATAGCTGCTGGTTTGCCGTCTTATCAAGGCCAATTTTAGCATTACCGTCACCCTGGGCGAAATTTCTACTGTGGCTGCAATACAAAAAAGGCGCCCGTCTACACTACGAACCTGAAAATGTATATGAAGTGTATGGGTTTATTTTCCTTAAGAAAACTCTTTTTCTATCAAGTTTTTCTTTTATTGTACTCGGCACTTAGTTTAGTTTAAGTAAACAATGATAAAAGAAAGGCA
>LD688956.1:5295617-5306643 GCA_003118335.3 Papilio memnon
ATGGCCTAGTCACCCTAACTTAGGGTAGGCTCCGAGCCCCTCGGTGGGGACCTATAGTGAGCTGGTGATGAGTGCAAACGAAGGGATATTACAAAGAAACTATCCATGTATCACAATCCGACAGTTTTTCATACAAATACATCCATAAGCTGCTTCGTTCCGCGTCTCGTTTCAAAATGATTGTAGCAGTTAAGGTGGGACACCGATAGTTTCCCTGACTGTACATTATTTTAACTTGCTAGTAAACATGTAAAAAAATAAAAACTTACTTGTAAGCTGGAGAACCGATAATAACTTTCCATACCAGGATACCATGCTTGATGTCTGAAGGCATCTGATAAAACAGTAATTAATTATTTATTCGTTTTAGACTCCGTTAACGAGGAATTTAAAAAAAGAGTTAGTAGCCTATATGTTCTTCCAGATTCCAGACATCTACATCCATACCAAATTTCATCGAAATCCGTTTATCAGTTTAGACTGCCAACTCTAACAAACATCCATCTAAACTATCGCATTTATAATATTAGTATGAAGGTTCTTATTAGAAACAAAGATATTTAAGTTACTCAGAATCCGTTACTAAATATAATTGTTATACCTCAGGGTTCCTCATCCGCAACTCTATAAGTATGTTGGGTGTGAGGGAGAGCATCGTGATGCCCAGGTACCGCTTCGACACAGGAGGTGACTTGCTGCGGCCTGCGGTCATACCACACTGACATAACTTAATACTAGAAAACTTAAATTAACCTAACATAGGATAAGACTTAAGTAACAATATCAAACCATCTAAAGATAATTCCATATACACCCTCCGATCTTGTACTTTTATAACATAACATTTTATACCTAAACTTCGCCTACGTGTAATTTAAAAAAAATATAAACAAAAAACTTACAGACCAATTACCTTTCTAACGGTGAAATTTTTTTTAAAATCGGCCCAGTAGTTTTTGAGTTATTTCAATACATAGTTAAAAATCTTTCCATTTTATAATATTAGTATAGATTAGTCAAGTTAATAAGAGCTGAATATTTAAGCATTTGATTGTAATAGCATGTAAAACCTTTTTGTATCTGTATTTTTTTTAACTGAATGGAACTGTCAAATGAACTGTCAAAACAGCGGAGGCATTGTAATGGAACGTAAAATTAATAGTCAGTTAATAGCTCTTTATGTTGTTTTTCTTTTTTTATGTGAATAATTTATATTATAATACTTATATTACTGTATATAACAGGTTGATTGTTTGATTATAATAAATAAATTTGTTACTTCTTTCAGTACAACAACGCAATAGTGCAAATGCAATTAACCTCCATATTATAATAATAACATTAAGAGCTATTTGTTCAAGGAGTTTTTACATGTTTTGAGGTTTTAACAAGTTAGAAAAAAGGAAGAATTCAAATGATTGTAATTAGAACAGATTGTCAATGTCATCGTATTTTCTATGTCTTTTTCTGTACACATTTTACCAATACACATGTCTTTATAAATCTAAGTTTTATTTCTAAATCTTTTACGCTATACATTTTGGTCCTTCGAGCTGGATTAACTGACTATTAATTTTACGTTCCATTACAATGCCTCCGCTGTTTTGACAGTTCCATTTGACAGTTAAAAAAATACAGATACAAATAGGCTTTCTTGTATAATATCCCTTAAATTACATTAAAGCTAGGTGTACAATATTATATCTGGTAAAATAAATACATAGACTTGATTTTCCATTTCAAGAATGCTTTAGAAATTGGCATATTGTTTAAATGCAAGTACAATTACGAAATATAACGGCGTTCTACCTTAAAAGCTAGTCATTTGAATGTTTCTTACGCATTTTGACGCGGTATAATAATAGGACGCAGATTTTAAATATGTCTGTACGAAAAATAATTAATACATGGTTAATTGCTACTACTCAGTCTTAATTGGTTATTTATAATACAAAAGCCGGATTTTATCTCGTTGTAAGGAATAAGACCATTTTTGTGTAACTGTAACACCGCGGATTTCCCCAATTGTACCTTGAAAGTAATTTTTTAGTTAGAAAACATACATACTTTTAGCTAGGAATTCCTTGACATAATCAATTGGTATGGCAAACGATATCCCTGACATCACTTTCATACTGTTCACCCCGATAGCCTCTCCATCCAAGTTGACTAGCGGTCCGCCGCTGTTGCCAAATGTGATTGGTGCGTCTGTCTGTATGTATACCATGTCTTTACCTATTTAGAACGTAATTGAATTAAAAAACATTCATCTATATTAGATTAAAAACAAAACTATAGTTTTCACAGTCTTTCTTTAACTCTTATAAATTCTAAAATATTTTCTCTTTACAAATTTTTCTTATACAAAAGCAACTAGAACCTAAAGCTAAATTTCTCCACTACCCTCTTTTTACCCTTACTAAGGGGGGGTGTTTAGAGTAAGGTAAATATCAATACACATACCTCTTAAACCAAGCTCCTCACTAGCTCTCTGTGCAGAACTCACTACCCCAGCTGTGACTGTATTACTTAAAGCTAATGGACTACCCATAGCCACTACCTGCAATATAACAAAAGAATTTTAATCTTAATAATATCTTAAATGCGAAAGTTTAGATGGATGGATGTTTGTTAGAGTTTTCCGCCTAAATGCCTGAATGTATCTCAATGCAATTTGGCATAGTTGTAGTGTAGAACACATATGGTACATATTTATGTTTTTTTTATTCCACACAGACGGAGTTAGGTGGAAAACTAGTTATTCATATTTATCTCTAAACATCTTATTTCACACAAAGGATGTTTCCTGTTGGTTCAATCAGCTTACAAATTAATCAATACCTAATGGGATTTTTTTTCATTTCATCGAAAAGATCTTTAAAAGTTCATAGAAACATTTTTTTTTATGATTGTTAAAATCAGCGCTTGACCATGATCACACCCATAGTTAAGTTAATCTACATTGAAAAATATTCTCGTTCATTCAGTTTTTGTTGATCCAAAATCAGTTTGTCCCAATGAACAATACCCAAATAGCGTAATAGCAATGATCATCATCAAAAATCATAAATAATTTGTAAAGTTGACTATGTAGTCTTACCCATTCACCTGGCCTGATATCTCCAGACGAGCCGAGCTTCATTGTGGGCAGGTTTTTGACTGGGATACGGAGTGTTGCTAAATCTGACTTCAAGTCTACATCTTCAACTACACCCTTATGTGTGGAACCATCCTGAAATATTAAATATTGAGAAATAATTGAGTTTGAACATTAAGTAGGTATAATTTAATAACTCAGTTGAATATTTGATGATAGGGAACATAGACATAGTATATAAATTTTAATATTTGCGAATGACTACATCTTGTATAGATGTACAGATGATGCAATGTTGAAACATATTCTTATCAAACCTAAGATTAATTTTATCATTAAAAACATAGTTTTTAATACTGATGATCGTCTCTATAATAAAAATCGTCATATATACAGAAGAATTATGAAATAAATAAGAAATATACATAATAAGGTAACTTACGAGTAGTTTGACTTCTACTATCGCATTAGGCTTGTTGACAACAACATGAGCATTTGTTAATATCAACCCATCTTCCTTAACCACAAACCCTGATCCATTAGAAAGTGTTATCGGACTGCCTGTATACAAGTCCAGTCTTCTTCCATCTTTGATCTCTATATACACAACCGAAGGCGCAGAAACTGCTACAACGTCCGCTATAAAGTTATATTTCTCTCTTCTACCTTTTAAACTATCATTCACTATACTAGCAGCTGAAACTTTCTCCTTAACACTCACGTAACCTATAACACCGGCTGCAGCCAGTAAAATCCCATTAAAAATATAACTATTGTCTTTTTCACTTTTTCGTTGCTTATAAGTAGTAATTGCACGGTATGAACATCTATAATTAATATTTAAAATTGGTTTTTTATTTAAAAATCTAAGAAGAGACCGAACCATTGACATTTTGAAAGTGACATTGATAAGTTTGACAGTTAAAATTATGATTGACTCGTATTAAAAATGTTGCGATATACGAAATCATAAGAATGGCAAAGAAATGTCTAAGAATTTATAAATCCACCTTAATTTAATAATCTTATTTGATATCTTATACACGGGTTACAATTAATAGTTCCAATTACAACTTAGTCAAAATATAAAAATAACCTCTCCTTGATTTTGCTTAATTAACGATCCTCATTCTTGCAACATTATTTTAGAGGACAGATAAAAAAATGTAACGAAAAACAGAATAACGATTGCATAACTGCTAAATAACTGCCGTTATTTTCTATTTCTATTTAGTTATTTTAAGTGAGGTGCCGATTAATATAACGTACGAAAAGTACAATTCTTCTTGCATTATAATACAAAGGAACATTTACAGAAATATTTCAATCTTCGTTTGTAACATTCATCCCGTATCAATGGAAAATAAAACATAAAAAACAAAGTATTTGCTTAGATAATCGTATATTTCAATAATTTGTAAACAATAAAAACAAAGTGATAATACATTGCTACATTTTAACACGACATAAATGTTTCTAAGGCCGAATTTCATGTTATTTGATTTTAACTGCTTAAATATTAACTTAAAACAAATAAATGACTATGTTGAATATTGTTACATACTTTATTCCAAGCATTTAGAATGTAAAACACCACATAATCTCGTGCTCAAAGTTTCTAAAGCTTCACAGCCAAGTGTTTACATATAAAAATGGTGTATAAAATATTAAGGCGTTATTCAAAATTTCAAGTAGGTTTTAATTTAAAAAAAAATAGCGAAAGCATATAACAATATTCCTATTAAATAATTTAGGAACTATGTGTATATTAAAAGTAATAACTAATTTATTGACTGTACAATTATTTCTGTTTCGTTGTTTTTACAATAAAATATTTTTCTTTTCTAATTTTTATATGAATAGAGATTAATTTTACTGATTTTTTTTACATGCTGTTTTTAATGAAAACAATGAAGGAATGTTTAAAAATTGAAATAAAATCAGTGAAATTAACATCTATCTAGGTTTACAATTTCAGTTTTATTACTTTGGTATGAAAATAAATAATGATTATTTCAGATCTGAATATAAAAAGACCAATCGTAAAATATATTTAATTTGCTCCGCAAGCTTTAAACGTGAAAAAAACATTAACAATCTTAATTTAATATATTCAATATAATTTCAAAACTTATTCAGATCTTTTTATATAAAGGCAATAATAAGAATAAATATAATTATTTTTAAACGAGTCAGCGCCAGACTTCTGTCCAGGATCGCGCGCAATAATCTGATACGTCTAATGACATTGACAGTTGTCAGTTAGGGACGTGACGTTTACGCTGACAATCCAGTGTTGCGCCAATTCTACAGCGCAGTACTAATTTACTTCTTAACATTATAAACGGTTACACAAACTATGATATACACTGGTATTAAAATTAATAAATACAAATAACTTTACAATGCAAAATTAACTTGAAATTAGTATGAAGTTGCATGAAATAAAAGCAAGGTTTTTGACTATATTGAATTCAAAAATATTTATCTATTGACTTAACATGTAATACTATTTAATTAGAATGTAACATTATTTCTGATATGTGAACTTAATTATTGTTTCTTAATTATTGTAAAAAACGTATTTTTAACCATTATACTTATTTACTTACATAATTCAAACCAGGTGTTTTAACGATCTTTGGAACAATCGAGACATTTTAAACTCCACATTAATGTGTTACAAATGGAGGTAAATCAAGATACTAGTATTTTCAAGTTTATAGCATTATATTGACATGTAACTTAAGTTTTAAATGTTACTTTAATATGTTACTATTCTCTGTAATGTAACATTAAACTGTTATTATCTCGTGTAACAATTTTATTTTAACATGTTACTTTTATGTAACACTAATGTTACTATTCCCTGTAACGTAAACTTTATTTATTACTTTACGCAAACGTTTATTATGTTAATTATGCTTACATTTTAAGTGTTACTTTTAAAATGTAACATTATAAAATGTAACATTACTTTACCTTGTAACATTAAAATGCGCGTTACAAAAACATTAGCTCCAGTTGCTCCAATCTTCACATCCGCAACCTTGATAACCATTTTCGATGGTACCGTTAATTTTAACGTTACCGTTAACGTTACCGTTACCGTTAACATTAACGTTACTGTTAACGTTACCGTTTACCTCGGAAGGTCTGTAAGTGTAGAAGACATCGCAGAACGCAGAGTCATCTCTCGGCAGATCATAGTCAACATGTCTAGCAGCTAGCCACGCCGCGCCCATCGCACTAGATACACGCAACCGGACTAATTCTAGTTCGGTTTTTACCTGAAACATAGAAATTATACTAAAGCATAATATTTCTAAGAATCTACACAAGCAAGCCATTGGAATACATCAATATTGTTAACAGTTAAATGTGGGTGTTCTCACCTTCCTATCAGCGAGTTGTGCGAGTAGACCGGGCTTGAGTGCGTGCCAGCTGTGCCACACGGAGCCTACGCAGACGACGCGTAGGCGCTGCGCTGTGGGCGCGGGCGGGGCTGCGCGTGCGCAGAGCGCCGCCATGTGCGCGCCGAGCGCAGCGCCGCCCATCGCCAGCAAGTGCGCGCATAACGCGTCCCCCGAGCATGCCAGCTGGGAGATCTTCGCTGTTAAACCTACACATGCAAGTCTAGATTAGTTACAAAAAAGACGCTGAATGACGTCATTTTTAATACTTCAGTAGAGAAAGTAGCGAAGACATTTAAGAAGTATATAGGCCAGGCAGTGAACAAAATTTTTTCACCGGTACTTTCTCTGAAATATTAGTTGTCAAATTTAGTGCCACCTCATGTTTTGTCACACAATATAAACATTCAATTATTAAATGACACCTCTTGACAATTAATTATATTGACATGTGGTTTTGCCTATCAATAAATAGCGTTAGTGAGGATCATGTGAAAAACATTCTCAAGTGAAGTGTCAACTATTACTCTATATTATTTGCATGTTTTTTTTTTAAATTAGTAATACAATTTCAGTAGTATTTGAATGTTACAAGCTCAATAATGTGTGAAGACGTAAAATCGAAAAAATCTCACCAGCGAAGTGTGATTTATCGAAGTGCTTATAGGAATGCGGCAGCAGGTCGGCCCTGGTGTCGGCGCTGAAGTGCTCCCGGATGAGTTCCCACACGCGGTGTGTGGGGTGCGGCGCGAGGCGCAGGCCGTCCACGTCGTCAAACACTGTCTTCACCGCACGGTGGGCTATCCAGTATGCTAGAAATATATGATTATATTACTAACTGTTGCTCGCGACTTCGCCCGCGTGAAAAATAAAAATATAGCCTATGTTACTCATTGTTAACGTAGCTTTTTTATGGTGAAAGAATTTTTGAAATCCGCCCAGTAGTTTTTGAGTTATTTCAATACATACAAAAATAAAAATGTAGTTTAACCAAAAAAATAATAATCTATGAGTGTTTAATCCGAGTAAGATTCGGTAATCCGTTTTGGGAGACATTTATAATTTTGGTATGAAAAGTATGATGTATGGATATCCAGATTTATCCCGCCAAATACTTTTACTTAATCTTAAAAAATACTTAACAAAGTGTGATGGCAACATTCCTGCTATTAAAGTGTTGCCATATTTATTACTCCTTCGTATTTATTGTTTCTACGTGACAAAGTTTTATTTTTTACGAATTTACTACGGTAGTGTTAACTCATTGTTACAGATACTGTTCACAAAAGATATGTCACGTTTAATGTTGAAAGTTATTGTTAAGTAACAGCGACAATTTATGGCCTATATAAACATTTACAATGTAAGCTTACCTCCTCCTTCATCACCTAACAGATACCCCCATCCCCCACACCCGTGTTGTTTGCCGTCAGGGGTGCGCAGTAAGGCATTGGAACCAGTCCCTGTAATTAAAAAAATCTTAAATTAGAATAATGAATTCGAACAAAAACTTTCAATTCAAAATGTCAAAATTCAATCGCAAAATGACAATAAAGGCATTGGTTAACAATTACCGCAACCATGACAATCTGGCTTCCTTGATGTCAGCTTGTAGTTTTTGTCCCTTTCCCGCACGATGGTTTTTTTTTTCAAATTATTTACTCCCTAAGTTTAATAACGTGAAAATACGAGTATATAGCCTAAATCGTGTCGAAAGTATTTTTATTAAATAAGGATTGTTCAAACATGTGCCGTAATTGCTGATATCCTACATAACAAAGATATGTTTTTACGCTTTATTATATTAGTATAGATTTATGACATGCAGTTAATGTCACAGGAGTATATTGCAGTAAATATTACTGCAATCATATCTCGTAAGTCGTAAACACTATACTTATCGTATATGCACTAAATTCATTGGAACATTTAAAGCCTAGCTTGAGAGCGTATGTCAGTTACACTAGGGTGTCCATAAAACTGATACACAAGTACAGAACCATTCCTAGTCCCATATAGGAACCTCGACAGCAGGGCCTAGGTTATCTTTTAGAATACTATAAATGCGAAAGTATAGATAGATGTTTGTTAGGAGTTTGTAGCCACTGCTGAACGAATCTTAACAAAAAAGAACACATAGACTTACTTCTTTTTCCATACAGCGAAACCTAGTTAGACAAAGTCTTGTCCTGAATTACATCAAAAAACATGGTCACATGCAAAGTTTGCTTTGAACTAGTACCTTTATGCTTATTTATATAACAAGAGGCATTATATAAATTGCATCAGTATAATGTAAACATAATTTATAAAGGATTTGTCTGTCTGCACATTCATTTAAACTACTTATATACAAATAGACTATGGACTACCGGTAAAGATAGTTTTATGTATTCAAGACTTGAGAGGATTTTCACAAATTCCGTATCAATTTAACTAACTTCAACTCGTGCGCATTAATTTATGGGAATGTTTTTGATAAGGTATTTAAACTATTGAAGCTTCTATAAAACAGTAAAAGACTGTTTTGATATGGTAAAGTTTTTAATTAAAGTAGATGAAGCAGTTGGAATACAGTTTTACTACAACCGTAAACAAAAGTGAATCGATTTTTTTATTAACATGAAATACTGCAAGCACGTTAAACTTGAGCCGTAATCGATTTAGTTATCGATGTCTCGTTAATGATTAATCGATTAAAAAATCGATGTTAATCAGTCAGTCGCGACATTGAATAATAATGATTTCCGATTCACATCGGCGGGCGACCTCTATAACTTGTTTTTCGTCAGAATACGTACCGTTTAGATAATTTTTAACGCATACCAGTAATGTTTTTAATAAAGATTTAAAATAACGCAATCAGAAAAATATTTCAATAGCCTATGCATTTTGCCAGATTGTTGAACTATGTCTGTGTTATGAAGTTAATTTAAATAAACTTTCGTATTTATACTAGTACGATTTATTTAATTACTAGCTTTCGACCGCGATTCCGTCCTCGTGCCTATGTGTTCTTCCAGACTATCCTCTACATCTATACCAAATTTCATCGAAATCTGTTCAGCCGTTTAGGCTAGAAACTCTAACAAACATCCATCTAAACTTTCGCATTTATAATATTAGTATGATTTTAATAAAAGTATTTAATAACTAGACCATATAATTAAATGGTTTTAGTTTTGTCAGTAACTGTACAATTTTAATTGTAACACTGTTAGTGATTGTACATTTAGAAACGTTTAGTACTGAGTTCGAGTGTTTGTGAAATGTTAATATTCAGAGGTACTTGCCCTGAAACTAGGTCGGCGAAATTGTAAACCCTAGTTATCTAGACAATGACAGATAACCTAATTCCAATACTTTTACATAAGCTGTGTAATTTATTTTATAATGCCTGAATTAAAATTGAAAATATTTTATGTATACTACTTAGATCTAAGCTGCATTTGATACAATAAAGCTATATAGCTTGGGGTTCCCATACCTCAAGAAATCTGTCTAGCAGCCTCCCTTACTAATCTATCTTACTAATATTATAAATGCGTAAGTTTAAATAGATGGATGTTTGTTAGTTTTTAAGCTAACTTAACGGATCTTGACGAAACTTGACATAAATTTAGAACATAGTCTGGGGATTTTACTTTTTTTTAATTGTACGCAGACAGAGCCACAGACGAAAGCTATTCATTTAAATATAATTAAAAAACAAAAGAACCCACATGTTGTCAAACTTGTCAGAATCAGGATCGTTTATAAATGTCAAACGATATTATCGTATTGGCGAAAATGTCAAAAAAAGAATTTCGATACCATTAATAGAACAAAAAAAACACTACGAACATTCGAGAACATTAAGAGCGGGCACACGTCTGACTAAACTGTCGCACAACTGTTTAGTCTCGCTTTGATTCCTATGAGCTACTCGATTAGTAGTGCAACTAAACATTGGAATTGGCTACGAAACAATCGACAATCGCACAACTGTTGTGCGATAGTTTAGTCAAATGTGCGCCCGCTGTAAGAATTGTCGACTAATCGTTATATTTTATAGCTTTAGTCCTATCCATCCCCTTCCCGTTGATATAAAATATAGCCTACTAGCTTTCGCCCGCGACTCCGTCTGCGTGTAATTAAAATATAACAAAAGTAAGTAGACAATGTGTTCTTCCACATTTTCGTCTACATCTATGCGAAATTTCATCGAGATCCGTTCAGCAGTTTAGGCTACAAACTCACATCCATCTAAAATTTCGCATTTATAATATTAGATATTCAGTAATAATCTAGCTTTCTTATATCAAAATATGTTTTTTTAATCCATTCAGTAATTTAAGAGCCTATTCAATGCAAACAAACAAATCCTTCCTCTTTACAACAGTATAGATGTTATTTGTGAGATGCAAAACAAATACGAAATGGGGACGCGCTTGGAAACTGGGTCGGCTGATAGCCCCCAACCCTTGGCCTTCCTCAATGAAATAACCGTTATTATGAACAAATAGACAATACAAAA
>LD688956.1:5318868-5339315 GCA_003118335.3 Papilio memnon
ACAGACGAAACCGGTTGAATTTTAAATAGCATAATTAGTGCAATCTGTACAGAAACCTGTTAAATGCAAGCTTTTAGTACTACTGGAGTCTGAATTCAACTTTTGTATGTTTAGTGCGCGAAAATGTTTTCAAAGGGTTTCTTTTTAAATAAGTAAATAATTTAAATTTGTATGGACGTTTTATACCTATATTAAATTAAAGTTTAAATGTCGATAATATACACTTGAAAGTCCAAATAAATGTAATAACTGCATTTAATGGTTACTAAAGGGACTACCCCTTTAGTTTTTAGTGTAGATTATTTGCATAAACTAAAGCAGACGCTTAGTGAATAATTAAAGACTGTCATCATCATCACCAGCTCACTATACGTCCTCACCGAAGGGCTCGGAGCCTACCCTAAAGTTAGGGTGACTAGGCCATAGTCAACCACGCTGGCCAAGTGCGGGTTGGTTGACTTCACAGATATCTTTGAATTTCTTCGCCGAAATGTGCAGGTTGCATCACGATGTTTTCCTTCGCCGTAAAAACGTCGGGTAAATTATGTACGTATGAAAAATCGAAATTCACATTGGAACATGGTGGCGGGATTCGAACCCAAGACCTGTATATTACAAGTCAAGTGCTTAAACCACTGAGCCACCGACGCTCTTAAAGACTGTGTAATTATTAATAATCTAATTTTTATACAAATCACTACAACAATGGTTTTAGAAGTAAATTGTGGTAATATTAGTAGAAATCAATTGATTCTTTTCTAAATAATTGGTACGATTAAAATTGAACTTTATGCACCAAGCTTAGAGTTTATTCTAATTTAACAAAATACATCTATTGAAGGACTGTTCGCAGTAAAATGTTACTAAAATAACATCTATAATGACAACACCTACGCCGATTTTCGAAGAAGAATTTTCTTTCAAATTTCAACTTTATTGGTTTGGAACAAGGTAGATATTTCAACGTGTAAAAGTCGCCCCATCTGTTGCTTTCAAAAGCTTCTAATTAGGAAAAATGATGAGTCATTCAAGGTTCTGCCGTCGGTTTTATTTTCATCGACATTACGAAGGAATTTCTCAACGCTATTTATTAACCGAATTATTTGAATTCTGAGGAAATAATTAACAAAATTAGACTCCTTTATGTTGAACCTGTTATTAACAAGGTAAATATTTACTAAATGTATTTTGCTAATATTTATAAATGTACCATATTGCATAATTGCTGTAATAAAATTTGTTTTTTCGCCCAAAAGTTCTTAAAAACGTTGGTTTTATATCCTAATCAACAGATGGCGCTTTTGGACAATTAGCCTTTATTATGAACATCGTCAGATAATAATCGCAATAAGCATAATAAAAATGGAAAAAATAAATAAATTTGAGGAAACACATGCAAAATATCATATTAACGATTAGACTGTTCTATATCGACAGTTAAATTGTCGTTTAGTTGTTAGTAACATTATAAAATGTCTATTTTTTTAAATTACCGGACGTTACAGTAACGTACCTTAAAAACCTCCCTTGTAGCGGAGAATGGCAGCACGGCGAGGCCCACGAGCAGGTCTGCAACGGCCAGCGATACGATGAACAAGTTGGTCACGCTGCGCAACTTAGAGGAGCACAGCACCGCCGCTATCACGAGACAGTTGCCTGCACATGCAATTAAGGAATCAGAAGTATTGAGGTTTTCAAAAGTTAGCTCGGAACTTCGTACGAGTCGCTTCGTAAACAAATTTTAAAAATACATTGCCTTATTGAAATCAAAGAACACGACTTAAACAGCTATTTCCTTCTAAAGTGAAAACCGATTTGATATAATTTTTCAGATTGCACGTGGCCGGTCAGAGGTTAAACCTTGAACTGCTATATAACACCAATAATAAAACCTCTTTTTCAAGACCGATTTCCACGTAGACGTAAACGCGCCACTCTAGTCGCTATTATTTTATACAGTCGCTGTAAAAATAACTCGCGATACAAGTGGCGTCTATAAGTTCACTGCTAGAAGCCAATTGATGTCATACGACTGCTGTTTCTGACGCAGTAACAGTGAAAATGGTAATTTTCTATGGGTCGTACAGTTAATGGGTGACGCCAAGGAGGGCAGAGAGGGGCAGCTGTTCCCCCTAGAGAATTTTAAATTGTAAAATAGGTGTATTTAATTCATTACTAAGGTTCATACAATCTCTAGTAGGATAACTTAAAAACAGTTTTTCATTAAAGCATTCATTTTGGAATTTAAAAAAAGCATTTTTACTATTGGCTCCCTTGATCATCAACCCTAAGGGGATCATCATCAGCGACGCCTATAGTAGAGTCTGTAGAAAGTGTAGCTTATATTTCTACAGTTGTGCGCTCGTCGTGTTAGTGGAAAAGGAGTGTACACGGCGACGTCCGGTCTATTTCCAATTGCACTCGAGGTAAGAAGCTCGTTCCGTGAGGAGTGGGTCGTGCGATTGTGTCCGCCTCCAATACTTATTTAAAATACTTTTCCCTCACTTCACATAATGTCACTGATACAAGTATTGCAAAATCGCATCCCACACACACATATGATTATTTCATCCTATTCTATATTAGACAGTTTTAAAATAAATAGACCAATCTTACATATTAAAACTATAACTTTAGTCTACACACGATTAATAGTTGCAGACAATAATATGGTTGTCCTTGTGTAATATCTAAAGGAGGAAATAAAACGGATTAGAAAAGGACAAATTATTCAATAGCAAGTTATAAAATTACACACCAAATATAATTATAAAGTCAATAAATCTGAAATGTACACGATAAGAAATTGCGGGTTTTGAGAATAGGCTCCCGAGTATACAAAACTTTGTGTTCAATATCACAGCAGTATCTTGTGTAAATCTTCGTTACGAACTGAACTCGAAACTCCTCCGACTTTCGTACTTAACAATAATTCAATATAAAAGTTAGAATTTGTTAACTTTTCAATTTTGAACCTCGATCCTTAAATATTGACAGAATTACTTATTCATTCTTTTGTGATTTGTTAAGATTTTAATTGAGGGACTAAATAATCTTTTTATGATATAAACGTACTTTTTACAAGACAAGGGGGCAAATGTGCAGCGGGAATGTACTCGAGGAACTGCAGATGCATTACCGACCTTTAAGGTGATGTTCGCTTCTTGTTTTATAGCAAAATATTTTAGTAGGTAATCTCACGTTATCGTTAAAATCGAAAGCCCATAGACCATAGAACAAATAAATTAGCTAGACATCTGTAATATTTTAAATACCATAGACTGTAAAAGTTTTAAATGTGTTGACTTCCTGTCAACAGTATTACTGTTAAAAAATTGCATTACTATTGAATTGTATGTTTATTTCATAAGATATGGAATATCTTTTTTATTATTTTTTTTCTATGATAGACATCTACAAAACTTTATACATAGATTTATGCTGATTTTTAAGTTATTCCTACTTTCTTCAACTCTTGATTAAGTTATGAGCACAATGAAAAGTTTCTCAAACTGTTGACGTTTGAGAAACTTGATTTTCACTTAAAATTACGAATTTCTTTGTCACTTTTTCTATCTATTTGATTTCAAAATCTTATAAAACAATTGCTTAATAAACATGTGTAATTATTTATTAAAATATAATAACTTAATTTTATTGTTATATAAAAAATGGAAAAATTCCAATTGTCAGCATCACAAAGGATTTTCAAAATAACAAAGGTTCATCTGAGCTCACATTATGACGAGGGTTAGATTTCAATTATCGCTTTGTATGGATTCCAGTCGAACACTTTTAAATCTTTATTCTCATCCCTTACATTTCCTTTCATAAAACTGAAATGAATATATTTCAACGGCATATATGCTAGCACGGTGGTCGAGCCTAGGTCTAAACAACCATCTTACTAATATTATAAACTAGCTTTCGCCCGCGACTCCGTCCGCGTGGAATTAAAAAAAAAACAAGTAAATAGCCTATATTTTCTTTCAGACTATCCTTTACATCTGTGCCAAATTTCATCGAGAAAGGGAAACATCCATCCATAAACGTAATAAATGGTATCCTATGTCCGTCTCCTGGCTCTAAGCTACCTCTTCACCAATTTTCAGCCATATCTGTAAAGCCATTCTTGAGTTATAGTGTAACTAACATGATTTATTTTAGATTTTATTTTAGATAGATGGATGTTTGTTAGAGTTTGTAGCCTAAACTGCTGAACGGATCGCGATGAGATTTGTTAAAGATGTGGATAGTCCGAAAGAACGGACGGAGTCGCGGGCGAAACCTAGTTTTCCATAAATTAAAACTTTGTTACACTTGAAGATTGATAATAAAACGTTAAAGCCGTTTGTTTAAATTCATGAGTAGTTTTTATTCATTTTTATAGTCGTTTAAACTGAATATTAATGAGAATTATGCATTCAGCAAACGCATTATGAGTCATTGACTAGAGAAACTTCTAGAAGGAATTGTTTTTAAACCGCATTCCGAATGCATTATACAATTTATTAATTTACATAGATATTTTTTTTACATCTAACAAAAGGTTTGAATTTTGAATAAATGAAAGGAAGGCAGACGCCCCGATAATTGAAGTCAAGTTTACCCTTTTCCATTTTATAAAAATACCTATATATTTGGAAAGGTTATTTCAGATTTATTTTTATTTATCATTCCCGACACAAGGTAAATTATGTCTTAAAAAAAAGAAACCACGCTCTACTCTAAGTCTAATTAAAAAAGTAAGTGAACTAGCCGCTTAGTGCAGTGTATCTGAAATATACACTAAGGGACTAAATGACTCTGAGTGCGGCAGTTAATGGATACAAACAATTTGTAATTTAAAATAGAATACATGAATAAAAATCCAGTACCATCGTACCGTAATAATTGAACCTGGACCCTTGTCATCTCAAGAGCCGAGTACTCGAGGTCCGCGCGGTCGTAGCTTTGTTATTTTTAGTTCCCTAAAGATATATATTTTTTAAAATCGACAATTCCTTTGTTAGCGCTGCATTTGCAAGCGCTGTCTAAGAGCGTACACCTTTGACTAAACTATCGCACAACTGTGAGCGATCGTCGATTGTTTCGTAGTCAACCGTTTAGTTGCACAACTAATCGAGTAGTGTCTACCTCCATATAAGCTTATAGGAATCAAAGCGAGACTAAATTGTACGCACTTTAAATCATCAAATATTCATTTAATAGTTATAACTATAAATATATGTAAATGTCTA
Source organism: Papilio memnon (assembly GCA_003118335.3). Lineage (NCBI taxonomy): Eukaryota > Metazoa > Arthropoda > Insecta > Lepidoptera > Papilionidae > Papilio > Papilio memnon. Next base: position 5,324,109 of record LD688956.1, read on the forward strand.
GTTTCTAATACCAGTGGCATGAAGAGTTTCTGTAGCATAAATGGAATTTCAAAATTTCTATTCAAATATCGGAAAGGCATTTTCAATAGGAAAATGCGCTGTATTCAACTACCAAAATATCAATATGAAAATAATTTAAATTTTTAAGAATAAAATGTATCCTGATTGTAATATACTAGCCGTGACTTCCTGTGAGCAGAAAAAAATAAATACCATATGTGTTCTTCCAGACTATCCTCTACGTCTGTACCAAATTTCATCGAAATCCGTTCAGTCGTTTAGGCTACAAACTCTAACAATCATCCATCTAAACTTTCCCATTTATAATATTAGTATGATTGGAGTGTCTGTTTGTAATATCAAAAGAAAATACCAGATTTCAAGAAGATAATGTATTTGCGTTGCTGATAACGAAAATTGCATTTAATTTTTTTTTGTCTGTCTAACCGCAAGCTGCGTTTGGCGAAACGGCTGGACCGATTTCGACCGGAATTTCACTGAAGAGTAGCTGACATAGACGGGCATATTATAGGCTACTTTATCTTAATATTGCGTGGACGAAGTCGCGGGCAACAGCTACATACATTAAAAGGCTTCCTCGCCAATTCTAAGTGCATTTACACATTAATATATTAGAACTGGTAGTTTTCTAATCATCTAACTCTCAAGTTATCTGCGACAGTTTTTAATATTTACTTTTTAGTTTTGAGTCTCGGAATCCGTCGTTGCTTTTCTATTTCTGAAGCGATTTCTTTCAGAATTTCCAACAAGCACAATACATTTGAATGGCATTGTCGCTGGAATATAAAAATATTGAGATTTCCCGAACAATGCTATATTTGTACAGCTACGCGCATTGCGACCTGCTTTCTACCGTTTTCATTTTAGTTTTACTTCTGACGCATTTGTTATTTCCTATGTTGATTGCGATGAGTCAATTTCTTTTATAGATTTACAAGTTTTATTTCTTAGTGACCGTGACTCCGTCAGTGCGACTTGCACTCTGCGAAACAAATTAAACGCGTCGCATATGAAGGCTCGAGATTTCATATCAATTTCACAAACCTCTGAAGTCTGTGTCATCGAATTTCCAACCTCTCTAAATTCCATAGCCCATTGTACTACAAGAATATTTAAAAATCGCATAAAGAATTAATGATAAAAAAGCGCTAGCTGATGTTATCTAAAAACGCGCGCATATAAGTACCGCAAACGAAGGTAAATGCGCAAAATTCATAGATCGAACGCATTGTAAGCATTCATGCGTCTCGTTGACTTGAATAGACTGATGACTCACCGACACAACCGCTACCGACCGGCGCCGGCGCTGCACTGCTTGCATCCTTGTCAAGGGCATTTGCGAAATGCGACGTTGCCGTATTTACATAATCGTTATGAATGATAGTGTTATGTTTTTTGACCTATTTCCCAAAAGAAGGAGGTACTCAATTCATCTGTATGTTTTTTGCTACACGATTCGAATCAATTTTGGACTCGCGCTCATTATTGACGCATCTTTTCTACATAGACTTTGGGCGAGTGGGAGCGTTTTATTTTATTTTCGAATATTTCGCGTTGTTCCTGTCTAAATTTACGTCAGCAGTTGAATCCTCGATTTGAGTTTGAATTGCATTGAAATCGGCAAATAGTGAACGCGTTTTGAATACTTTTTACGTCGATTATTTGCATGATATATTCTGTGCGCATAATGTGAACAGATAATTAGAAAATTTAAAGAATCTAAAATACCACGTTTACGTTCAAGGTGATTCAAGGTTAGATTCTCCGTACTTTTGTATAGACCTATAAACCCATAGACGTGACGTCTGTTAAAATGAATGAATGGAAAATAAAATTAAAATATATCGGGCAATTTTTCTGTGTTTTCATATACGATTTTGTGTTAATTTATTGAAAACAGTTGTAGAAAACGAAATAGTCATTACAATATGTACCGGATAGTTTATTGTATTGCTCTTATAGATCAATGTAATACTATAAAAAAACATGCAGACGAATTGAGCACCTCCTTCTTTTGGGAAGTCGGTCAAAAATGTAGAATAGATAAAATAATTGTTTGTATTTTCTTTACTAAGATGAATGTAACAAAACCTTATCCGCTTCTAAATACGTAATAAAACTTACCCAAGTACTTCAGATCCATTGGTTTTGTGAAAAAAATTCCGAATTGCCAGTAACTCGTTTACGTCTACGAGTTTCGACTTTTGGAGGGAAACTTACAGCCTTACAGGTTTTGAGAAGTTCTCAAAGTTACTGACTTAAGCATTCTTTACTTGCCTTTATGTTGGAAAAACATTTTGTGCTTAACCATATTTATTTCTTTGTTCAGATATTTACAGATTAAGATTAAAGATACTTGAACATTGGGATATATTGCCAATTATTCAATTTAATATAACCTTTCTTTTATTTCAATCGGTTTTTTCTGTATTTGCATTATTAATTTAAAAAAACAACGAATTATTACGTAAATCAACTCATTAAAAGATGACCGCCATCTATCGGTTTAAAAATTAATACCCAAAAACAATTGAACAGGTATTTACAGCTTCACCGGGCTTCAGGTTTAAGCGCAGATAACGCTTAGCCTATACCTCGTTTATGAGTAACATAGCTCGCGAGTTTAGGAGCTTCGCCTGAGGCTGGATCGGTGGACGCTCCATGAACAGGTCCATGAAGACAAAGACCTCCGAAAGGGGACCTCATAAATCGTATTTTTAACTATTTAAATATTTTATATTCGAAGTAAATCATTACCGGTAACAACGTAAATAAATCCTTAAAGTAATGCCAACCGTAGCGTGAGGGACCCTTGTCAAGATTTCAAGATAAAACTTTCGCTGGCTCTTTGTTATTTTAAGACTTACATATAAATTCATATCTTTATCAACCCGTTTTCGTTATTTACTTTGTAATTATTTAAAAGATTCCACAAAACAAAGCTATGTAAATAACCATTTAATCGAAAATCGAATTAAAAAAAATAGGTGGCAGCACTGTCGATTATTAATGTGTGTTAAAATTCAACTATTGTATTTAAAATACGAGGCAGAAAACCGAGCGGACGATGGCAGCGATGGAGGGCCCTCGAGCCCGCACAAAGACAGGAAAGAGCAAACGGGAAATGCAAAATGTATGCCGCCGATATTCTACGTGAATTTATTGCACACAATATCTGAACGAATAAAAATGACGAACATAAAGTAAATATTATAGAATTTCAGATTTGAACATAGAAATAATATATGAATTTAGGATTGGATAAAAATGAATCATTATTTTGCGTTGGGGGGATTCTGTGATCCTGTACTAATTTATAATGATAGACAGAGAATATTGTTTTATCTATTTGAAATGATCGCAAAAGTTCATTAAAACGACATTAATTCTGCTGCAATCAAGCGAGTTATTTGCACACGAAGGCAAATTCGGAAATGGGACGGAACTGATGTTTATTACGGAATGAAATGAGATGTGCGTGTACAATTTGAGAGTCCTAGGTTTGGGAACTATTGAGCTAAAATTAATTTAATCTGCTTGGTGGTGAAAAAAAAACTCGGATTTGACTCGACATTTTCCGGTTTACATGGTGTTTAAGATTGCAATGTTGTTTGTATGTTAATGAAAGCAGTTAACCTAGACAAATTACAATTGTACTGTATTCACGATTGCTCGGTGACGTATAAACACATATGGTACATCTGCGTACCTATACTGTGACACTGTAATCTACTAATGGAATCGTCAAGTCGCGGCGTCCCCGCCACAGCATAAATGAATACGGGCGTCCGTTAGCGTCTGTTAGCGTCCCGAGCTCCCCGCGCTCCCCGCGCGCCCTCCGCCCGTCTCTCAGATAAATGGAGCTCCCTGTATAACTTATTAAAACACTTGACGCGGTTCGGCTTTAAAGTGTTCACTTATACAAACCAACACTGGCTGGTTTTATGAAAAAAACGTAAAGACTTTCATTTGTTTTTAAATTATTGTCAAGAAAGAAAAACGCGGTCTTCAAATGTAGTAAAAACATTAGTGTACATTGAAGTATACATAGTCTTCTAAGGTAAGAAGATGACTACAAAGGTAGAGGAAGATCGAAGAAAGTAGATGGATTGTGTGAAAGAGGATATGCTTAAGAAGGGAGTAGATTCAGATATGACGGCTGATACTGTGCACATACTGTGCCGACCCTCCGTAGGGACAAGGGCAAGTTGATAGTCTTCTAAGGTAATCGATAGTCCTGACCTGCTACGACGAGGACGTCTATAAGCGCGAGCACGGCGAGGCTGGCGACGCTGGAGGGCTCGTCCCAGCGCACGTCGCGCCACAGCGCCGAGCACGCGGTCTCGTTCAGCGAGCGCATGCTGCGCCCGCCGCGCCCCGCCGCGCGCACCGCATGCCGCGACTACCCGCCGCACGCCATACTCGCCTCCCTGAAGGCAAAGGTAAATGAGTTATAGAGCCACTGGAAACAGGTACAGTTACCATAGTTATGGACCCACTGCAAAGGCAAAGGCCTAATAATTGTAGAGCCATAGCACAGGCAAATGCTTAACAACTGTAGAGCCACGACATAGACAAAGGTTCAACAACTGTGGAGCCACTGTGAATTGAGGAGACTAAAGTTCTAACGGCTTAAATAATAAGAAAATAGTTTTTTTTTCATTTTATTATTTTTAATATATTAAATGTAAATGATAAACATATTTCAACTTTCAATTTATAACTTTCCGAAGTATAAACGCATTAAGAGATTTCGAAGTCTTCTAGGGGTTATAGTGCAATTTATTGTCGAAGTTTTTAAGCCGCAAGGGTCCAAACTTATAGATGGGCTGAGACTTTGATGAAAATTATTTCAGTTAACCATTTAAAGTTGCAAAGGAATAGTGTCCAAACTTCAACTACATACAATAATAACGAGGTAAACCTATATAAAGTAACGTATCAGGAGTTAAATTTGCCAACAGGCGTACGTGACGTTCATGACCTGAATGAAATTGTACATCGTGATTCGTGATATATCGAGCGTTGGTAAATTAGAAAATGATCCAGGTATTCGACCGCGTTGTGTAAATTCGTCGAGGCGATTTACAAATGGATTAACGGAAGGTTGGATGTACCATTGAAATGTACGACTGAGTGTAGCGTGTGGTCCAATTCATAAACGACCACATAAAATATCCCATTTAATCTAAAGAAAATGTTGTTACACAAGACTTAAAAGTGATTCAGTTGGCGAAGATTATATATTTTTGTTAGTTACAAATTGTTGGTTACCATAGTTCACCATTAACAGCGTCAGTGGATATCTGTTGATATGAAAAAAGGCCCATTTCAAAGGAACCCAAAAAGGACGTAACTTTTATAATTCGTATAATCCGTCATCCGAAAATCAGTTGCACTTTTGTTTTGTTTGATTGCTATCAGCTTGTAACTTGCGTTGTGATCACGTCGGGCCTACGCGATCAGTCTTCTAATTAACTGTTCCGGCTGAATGTAGCCTTTGTTTGGCTTTCTAATTGCTTTACTGAGCCCCGTCCGCCGCGCCGCGCCGCCAGCGTGCACGGATTTAACTCTAGACTACTAACGAACGGATTAATTTAAACATCTTTGTTATGCCAAAGAAGTATTCTTAAACTGCAAAACTTAAAAAAAAATCTAGCACTAAATACCATAGTAAATTATTAAAGTGATTACACATTTATTAAGTAACTAGGTGGTCCCATGCGGCTTCATCCGCATGAAATTATGAAATTTTTATTTCATTTTTTACATTTGTCAAATTATCAATTTCAAATGTCAAAATTACATGACGTGACGACAAAACACGGCAATCTTATTTCCTTGATGTTGGCAGCTTGTAGCGTATGGTCCCTTTCTCACATTAGGGTTTTTATCCAAAATATTTACCCCTAAGTTTAATGGCATGAAAATATATAGCCTAGAGCGTGACGTAAGTGTAGGACTTATTATAAAAAAAAATAGAATTATTCAAAAATATGCTGTAATTGCTGATATCTTAGGCAACAAAGAAGTGTGTGTTTACGCTTTATTATATTAGTGTAGATAACGTACCATCTATCGACTACATCACTTGTAGCTAAACTTAGATTGACACGTTAAAACTTGAAAGACAAAAATTTACTTGGTTCTATTCCAATAGAATATTCTTTTAGCTTTCAATGTCCGTTTCAGGTATTCTGTAAGAACCTGCAATGGACATGCTGCATTTGTACACAAAGTAACTGAAAGCACACGTAGCGAGCGAAGTGTTAGCATTCAGTGTGAACGAGTTTATCACATCTCGTACACACATTCACTCACATCCATTAAGAGTTGGGCAGTGGTTACTATAAATGTCATTCACTCATTCAGTCATTCACTCGTTCTATATATCATTCACCTAGGTATACTCCGCTGTGATTGGAAACAATATTGAATGCAGTAAGATTATTGTACTCATATAAAATGTTGAGATTGTTTCTAGGACGCGGGATATTGGAAAATATGAACGTGTGGCTTTGTTTCTATACCGTTTGTATTTTGTTTTGTTTTTACGATTTCATTTTTAACTAGCTGTTGCCCTCGACTTCGTCCACGCAATATTAAGGTAAAAAAGTAGCCTATAATTACCGTCTATGTCAGCTACCCTTCAGTGAAAGCCCAGTAAAAATCGGCCTAGGCGTTTCGGAGATTACGGCTTGCGGACAGACAGACAGACAGACAAAATTGTTTAAATGCGATTTTTGTTATCAGCAACGCAAATACATAATCTTCCCAAAATCTGGAAATTTTCTTTTGATATTACAAACAGACACTCCAATTTTATTATAATATATGTATAGATATAGAAGATTATATAAATTTACATTTATTACAAAATGCCCGACGACCAAATTAGGCATCTTGAATATTTCCCCGGACGTTAAATTACGATTCCTGCGGGATGCAGGCGGGAGTCGTGCGGAATGACAACAAGCTGGTACTGGTGACACACCGCCGTGTCGCTTCCTGTACTATGTAAACATCATTTTACATTTCAGACTGCAAATAAAATACAATAAAGAAGTAGCTACATTTTAAAGAAGAATAAAACTACAACAAGATACCACGTGGTGGTTACAGTTTATAAAAAACTATGTATTATATAAAATGAGAACTCTTAACGTTTTTGTAAATATTCTCCTAAAGTTTTAGAGTTAAAATTTTGTAACTGTAATAAGAGTTCAATGAAAATATATTTTTTTTTTACTCTGACATGTTTAATGAATTACCAGTCTGTGAGTATCAATGAAGATTATTGCCTTTCCTATGCCAGTTATTTTTCCCTCCACAAATGATCTTGTCGGATACGATACGATTAACGTAACGGGAGACGGCAAAATAAACGTGCCTCGCGAGACTAACGACTTCATGTACTGGAAATGTTTTTTAGCTAATGATTATAGGAAAGCAGATTGATCGTGTTTGTAGTAAAATTTTCGGCAAAATTTCGTCATTCAATGTTTAAAATTGCTCAAGTTACATTTGGATTATTTTATCCTATTTTTGTACCTACAAATTATTATTTAATTTGCATTAAATAAAAATGTATGGTATTAAATACCAGCTGTTGACTGACAGCTCGTGACTTCATCAGCGTTACATTGAAAATAAAATATGAATATAGCCTATGTTACTCACTGATAACGTACATCTTTAATGGAGGAAGAATTGTTGAAATCGGCCGAGTAGTTTTTGTAATTACATACAAAAAACAAATATTTCTTCTTTATATAGACAAATGTTTACAGCTTCCTTCTATATTAAAGTGTGTTTCAAAAGTATCTTTAAAGGAAAAATCTGATATGAAAATGAGAAACAAAAAATAAAACATTAAAGATTGATAACTTAAGGCGAAGTGATTTAGAGATACTTAAAACACGTTTTAATTTCACCGTCGCCACTTGACGAGGGTTCAAATAACATCAAATTTATGCTCCTTTAGAAATTCCTTAAGATTTTAATGGATTCTTTACACCTACCGTTAAAATAACGTCCAACTATTGTTTAAATGATAGCGCATGGTGTTTAGAAAATTTGCTAAATGTTTAACGAGCAATAGGTAATTATAAAACGAACAAAGCCGAGTGTACAATTCTATTTTTTTCAAATTATTCAAATTTTTTCTATCAACTAAAATAAATTAGTTAAGTTGAGATAAAGTTTGCTAGTTTAAGAAAATATAAGATTGATTTATAGGCTAACAATGTAACAAAGTCTAAATTGTTCCATTTAATATTTATGAGTTGCTAAAATATATGTCCCTTAACGAGACACGTGATGAGGGTACAAAAATGACGCACAATAAGAGCTCTTGAATATATAAGTAATTTTGACATATTACTTGAAGTTTATGTCCAGAAAATAAAGCATAGAAAAGCATAAATATAAGCATGTTATTGGAAAAACAATTCTTAAGATTACTGGCTTTTTACCGTAGTGAAAGTCGACGGTTATTTTAAACAAACAATAAGAAAGAAATTCTATCTTAAAACCTAGGTAGAGTAACTAAAACTTAACTTGTTTAGTAAGAACTAAAAATACATTACACCAAAAATATAGTCACACATTCACACATTTTTAAAGCTAAAATATATTTGAAACCTTGTATAAGTTCTTTTATGGTAAGACATAAAATAATTTAATATTTTCTTCGCAATAAAATCTTTTTAATTACGAACGCGTTATTCGTATTGTGACAATTACGAGGTTATAAATAGGGCGCCTTTTATACAATATTCAAACCATTTATTTCCCGCCCTGTGAATTTCGTGGAAAGCGAAAAAAATCACTGCTCATTACGTCTGCCTTCAGAGTTTTAATGCGAAACTCCACGAATTGTGTTGCTGTTTATTTGCTGAGAGGAGTTTTTGCGACGGATTTTAAGATGTTTGGTCATTACTGTCAAATTGAGATCATTTATTTCCTTCATTATAGACTAAGTATACACAAATTTTTAAATACTTGAGTTTACAACGTTCTTGAATTACGAACTGACTGTTGTTTAATGACAATTATAGATTGCTACTCGTAGTTTATGCTAATCCAGAATGTGATCTATCTTAAATTATTATTATACTAGCTGTTCCCTTGCGGCTTCATCCGCGAAAAATTATAAAAACTTTATTTCATTGTTTACCTACATTTGTCAAATTATCAATTGAAAATGTCAAAATGACAACTCATGGCAATCTTGCTTCCTTGATGTTGGCAGCAACTTATGGTCTCTTTCCCACATTAGGGTTTTTAACCAAAATATTAACCCCCTAAGTTCAATGGCGTGAAAATATATAGCCTAAAGCGTGACGTAAGTGTAGGGCTTTTTATTAAATCTTAGAATTATTTAAAAATATGTTATAATTGCTGACATCTTAGGCAACAAAAAAGTGCGTGTTTACGCTTTATTATGTTAGTATAGATTAAACAAACTTCTGCTTTGGATAATTGATTACCATTATCAAAGTTCACAATATAGAAAATTAACGCATTTTAGTTTGTGATTTTCATTAGTTCCTTTTTGTATCAAACAAAACTACATCATTTTGTGTAATAATACTCAAAAAGCGTTTAAATAATTTATATTAAGCTGGACTGTTATTTAACATTTTTTTTAATATCAATTACTTTCGTCGTGTATTAAATAGAACGTATAAACAAACATAAGCGGATGTCCATTCGAGCGATACGTCCATTAAACTCTGAGTTAATTGAAAAACCATTGGAAAGAGATCGTCCGGCCGATAGTCGTATGTTCTCGCCGGATCCAATACATTTAAATGGACTCAAAAAAATCTTTTCAAATATTCCACTGACAGCTTAGCTGTAGCCTAGAAACTTTAGTCTAAAGAGAATATGTTAGGAAAAATATAATAGACTAGCTGTCGCCCGCGACCCCGTCCGCGTGTAATTAAAAAAACATAAGTGAGAGCCTATGTGTTTTTCCAGACTATGCCAAATATCATCGAGATCCGTTCAGCCGTTTAGGCTACAAACTCTAACAAACATCCATCCATCCATCCATTTAAACTTTCGCATTTATAATATTAGTAAGATAAATAGGTTGTATCCTGTTGAGTTGATGGACTCTATTGGATTTTCTTTCTCATTGGGCTGATAAAATCCATATAATACACCCAAAGGGAAAAAGGTATAAGGTCGATGGAGTCCAACGGGAAACACTATAAATTTACTGTTGTTAAATTACGTTTTTAAATTCCAGTTATTTTAAAACTCAAAACAACAGTTTCATTGTGGTTACTACGAACATTTTCTATTAATGTAAAATAATTCAAAGTTTTCCATTTAAAATTTTCATAACGAACACAAATTAAAAAGCTAATTATGAAATGAAATCCTTAGAATTAAGCAACTGTAAATGAATCTCTCTCATTAATTATTCAACTCATTTGTTTCTAGACGGTTCTTTAAGATAAAAGAAATCTTTATTAATCTGAAGAACGTTTCTTGAGTTATTTTCTTGTGCGTTTGAAGATATTAAAACGTACTTAAATGAATTAAAATTTTCACTATTTAATATTATTGCAATATATTAATTATATTTAAATTATTTATTAGATTTCAATAACATTTATATTATTACAATTTAATGTGTCAAAAGACTGAAAATAATACATACTGTTATGTGAATATTTGGGCTAATTCTCTTTGAATTTTACAAAGTATATAATTCTCTTTGATGTAATAAATGTGATACAAATAATGACTTAAATTCGAATAATTTCCATGAAACTGTTTTATTTTAAATGAAATTTAAATTCATTAATAGTTAAATATATTTACGAAAAATATATTAAAAAGCCTTTTTAACAAACACTTCAGTAATCCACAGCAACAATGCTATAATAAAAGTATGGTATTTTTTTTTAATTTAGCAGAAGATTGTCGTTAACTATGATGCAGCCTAATTTGCACAAATCATTTTTTAACTAAACAAATAGGTAATTAAAAAATATAGTTTTCCTTAATAGTTTATTAAGTAGCATGCACTTAAGGCCTGCATTTTCTAAAATTAAATACGGAAAATGTTTTTGAATGAACTCTTTGAAGCGTTTTCCATTATTGCGTGAGTTAATTGAAAAGCCATTCGTAAGAGGGCGCTCTCGGCCTTAACTACGTTGACGTAATACGTCAATATTATTGTTATTAAATCATTTATTATTGATACCTATACTAATATTATAAAGAGGAAAGATTTTTGTTTTTGTATGTTTTGAAGAGCGTGGCTCAGTGGTTTAAGCACTTGACTTGTAATATATAGGTCTTGGGTTCGAATCCCGCCGCCATGTACCAATGTGATTTTCGATTTTTCGAATTTTCATATGTACATAATTTACCCGACGTTCTTACGGTGAAGGAAAACATCGTGATGCAACCTGCACATATCGGCGAAGAAATTCAAAGATATGTGTGAAGTCAACCAACCCGCACTGGGCCAGCGTGGTTGACTATGGCCTAGTCACCCTAACTTTAGGGTAGCCCGAGCCCCTCGGTGGGGACGTTTAGCAAGCTGGTGATGTATTGAAATAACTCAAAAACTACTGGGCCGAGGTCAAATAATTTCCCAATTAGAAAGCTACAATGTTATTGATAACATGGCCAATTTTTATTACTAATTTTTTTTTCATTCCGCGCTGTCGAAGTCGTGAGCCAAAACTATTTATTCATAAAACTATGTATTAAGTAAATTACGTATATATCTAGATAGAAAATGCTTTATTGAATAAAGTTATGTTAATAAAAGTTTTACAGAAAGCTCTCGAGTATTATTTAAACAAAACAAATGAAAACATTCCTACAAAAACGTATAATTATTCCCAGCAATTAGACGGAGGAATATTTTTATACCAAATATTTGTCTTTAGAATTTTCGTAACAATTCAGACGAACAGGAAACTGAGGGCCATTAGTGGAAATTCTTTTCCTTGTTATTATTTTGAAATTTTTACAAATACGCTTTCCAGATAAATTGTTTGGTGCTCGTTAAAATAGAAAAGTGTCATCTTTTAGATCATCATTATTTAAAATAATCCATTAGGAATAATCCATTGGTAACAAATGTGACGTCATATAGTGACGTCATGATAAATAATTACGCATTGGAACAATTTGCTATGCGAGTTATTGACAACTAGCTGTTGCACGCGACTTCGTCTGTGCAATATTAATATATAAATACCCTATAATATGCCCGTCTATGTCAGCTACACATCAACGAAAGTCCGGTCGAAATCGAACAAATACTCCAATTTTATTATATGTATAGATGTAGTAGCCTCTACGAAAACCTCGCATACGGACTACGCCGTAGCAATTGAAATTATTACCTTGCAATATTTTTAATATCTGCTTTTTTATAATGAAAGGGATGACAATTGGCATTGGAGTGAAGTTGTACGATAATGTATTCCCAGTAGAACATGTACAGAGTACTTATGTTAGAGTATTTGTCATTCCGGCAGCGTAATGCCCCGAGAGAATCTGCGCAGTTTGTGGTAATATAAACACCCGCGTGGGACATCTGTGGTGAGTATCATGACCTTTTGTGTGCGAGCGTGTTATACCAAACGGTTTATAATATCGAATAACTGCTTCATGGTTGAATGCGTTTGCTAAATGTTATTTTGTTTTCATATTTCAACATTTATCTCTTGATAAACCACATAACAATATGTTTTTAAATGAAATCTAACTTGGGATGGGTTACCAATTAATAAAGTTAGTAAAATTTCGTAATTTTACAAACTTTTATTATCTATACTAATATTATAAAGAGGAAAGACTTGTATTTTTGTATGTATTGAAATAACTCAAAAACTACTGGGTCGGTTTTAAAAATTCTTTCACCGTTAGAAAGGTGATTTATCTGTGAGTAACATAGGCTATATTTTTTATTGTTTTTTAATTTCACGCGGGCGAAGTCGCGCGCAACAGCTATTCTGTTATAAGTGAAACAAATACATCGTGTTAAAACAAATCTAACATTTTAAACAACACAACTATTGTTCACTTTACAATACTAGTAACAAGGAAAGCTTTTCTTGAGTTAAGTGTACTTCAACATAAAAATGTCTTGTCGTTTGAAGTTGTTAGTTGTTTCTGAATATCGTACTCTCTATTACAATGTACATAATCTTTGTCGTTAGTTATATTTAGAACTAACTTTCGCCTGCGACTCCGTCCGCGTGGAACTAAAGAAAACAAAAATGAGTAACCTATGTGTACTTCCAGAGGATCGTCTAAATCTATACCAAATTTCATCGAGATCTGTTCAGCCTTTTGGCTACAAACTCTAACAAACATCTATCTAAACTTTCGCATTTATAATATGATTTTAATTCTGATGCTGTCCGTACATTAAAAACGTACGTCGTTATGTATAGCTGGTAAACAATGGTGGGATTAATAAAAGAGCCGTATCCCGCAGTAAATATTGACGGGCGGCCGGCGAGCGGCGAGCGGCGAGGGGCTTGTTCAAAAATTTTATTGCATATGAAATAAAACAATTGACAATGTAAAGCGATATTCGATATCGTGTGTTGTTATTTAATAATAGCTATTAACCTGTTTTTTATAGCATTTACGATAAGGAAAAACACATATTATAGTTATTTTTGGGACTCATTTTTTATCTACAATATTTATAGTTCCTATTTTGTGTTAATGTAATTCCTGAAATAGTCCAAATCGAATGACGGATGTCAATAAATACTTAGACTATTTCATCTCTAATCAGCGTTATTACATTATTTAATACTAGCTTTTGCCCGCGAAACCGGCCGCGAGGAATTAAAAAAAGAAAAGTGAGTAGCCCATGTGTTCTTCCAGACTATCCTCTACATCTGTACTAAAGTTCTTCGAAATCCAGCCGTTTAGGCTACTAACTCTAAGAAACATCCATCCATCCATCCATCCATCTAAACTTTCGCATTTATAATATTAGTATGATATGATGTATTTTATTAGAGCCCAGGCCAACTTCTTTTAAATAAAATATCCTGTTAAAAAAAACTATATTTTTATTTATAAAACAAATTGTTCTCTTCTGTAATTCAAGACATTTTGAGTAGGTTTAATTTTGGTTTCTCTACAAGCTCGTGGTACAATTATTATTATAAATTGGTAGCAGTTAGTCTATTATAAGTAACAACATAATTGCAAACATAAGACGTAATTCGATGAAGCGAATAAAGTTACTCGAGCGAAGGCTGCCAGTCGAGTCTACTTATCGATTCATTTATCCGACGCGAAATATATTTTCTATTTATAACTGAGTGATTTTAAATCTATATTTACATTTAATACTTAAAGATGATAAAAATGAAACCTGACAAAATGGCAGATATTGCCAAGACAAAAAGACAAGTAGTGTTAAACTAATTTTATTTAAATCATAATGAGACAGACAGACATTTGTCGACAGAAAACATCTAGTGTTGACTTAAAGTGCAGTGAAAACAAGGACAATAATAGTAGTGGTCGCCGTATCAGGAGAAAAGTAGACCGCCATGGCTTCGCTAACTTTTTTTTCATACTATCGCATCACTTCAGTCAGCCCGTGGACATGGCGCATGCAACTGTGCCGAAATATCGGGAGCTAAAACAACCCAATCGTGGTAAGAAACACGTATCTTACAAACATTATGTTCATAATGAGACATACCTCAGCACATCTGCTATAAGTAAAATGCTCTCTGATTACACAAAATCTGAAACAAACATAACAAAGAGAGATTAGAGAAAATAAACAAACAATTAATGATAAAATAATGATAGTTATATGGTTAATTACAAATAAAAAAAAATCTACTCATAAAATTTATATATGTGCAACTATCTTTCACCCACGACTCCGTCCGCGTGGAATTAAAAAAAGTAGAAGCAAGTATGTGTTCTTCCAGGCTATCCTCTATATCTATGCCAAATTACATCGAAATTCCTTCAGCAGTTTAGGTTACAAACTAACAAACATCCATACGTCCATTTAAACTTTAGCATTTATAATATTAGTAAGATTATATCTAAAAATGTATATCCAAATGTAAATATCTAAGTATTATATAACAATGTTACTGCGAAGAAATAAATAAAACTTCTGAAGACAATTTAAGCGCGGTATGTAACGAGCAT
>LD688956.1:5339743-5355874 GCA_003118335.3 Papilio memnon
ACCCTAATGTGGGAAAGAGACCATAAGTGGCTGCCAACATCAAGGAAGCAAGATTGCCATGGTTGGTCATGTGATGTCTTTTTGACATTTGCAATTGATAATTGGACAAATGTAAACAATGAAATAAAGTTTTTTATAATTTCACGCGGATGAAACCGCATGGGAACAGCTAGTAATGTATAAAATCAATTTACAATTTTAAATTCAAAGTTTTATTTCGCAATCATTAGTGATACTATCGGATTTTCGGAATCTCATTTTATGAACACTTATCTAAATATCTAATGGCCGGTTTCCTAGCTACGTTTAACCATTTGTTTGTGGTTTTGGTTCGATAGATTTATAAAATGCGTTTCTGAACTACGTAACTTGAGTTTTACTCCGTTGAAACTTAGTCAACCTAACACTAATGAATCGCTAGGTATACAAAATAAGTGGAAACTTCAGAAACCCAGCATAAATCAATGAAACATAAGTACACAATAATATTAACTTTCTCCTGTTATCCGAAGCGTCTACAAAATTTGAATTCGATATAATAAAATTAACAAGTATTTCTATATAAATGCGTGGGAACTTATAATGAAGGCAATTTTCAGTATAAAAGATCGAATCTTTTTAATTTCCCAGACAATTAACTTCCTTTCAATATAAAAAGTATTATTGGAATGAAATAGAAGATAATGTTATGCTTAAAAATGAGCGGTCTTCGAATTAATGAAGTCGTTTAGTATTCCATCTGGAATAATGAATTAATTACAAAGCTTATCAATTAACTTTAAGCTAAGGGAAGTGGGAAAAAATTCAAATGACAAAGTTAGAAAAATAACTTGAAGTTAGATCTTTAATTGGGGATTCAGTATTCTTCGCAAATTAATTTTTGCCATTTAATTTATGGAGCGTCGGTGGCTCAGTGGTTTAAGCGCTTGACTTGTAATCTTACAGGTCTTGGTTTGGAATGCCGCCGTCATGTACCAATGTGATTTTCGATTTTTTCGAATTTTCATATGTACATAATTTATCCGACGTTCTTACGGTGAAGCAAAACTTCGTGATGCAACCTGCACATATCGGAGAAGAAATTCAAAGATATGTGTGAAGTCAACCAACCCGCAGTGGCCCAGCGTGGTTGACTATGGCCTAGTCTCCCTAACTTTAGGGTAGGCTCCGAGCCCCTCGATGGGGGATGTATAGTGAGCTGGTGATGATGATGATGATGATTTAATTTATAACATTTAATATTCATTCTTAGCAAGTTAACTTACAAATTTAAAGCCTAACAATTTTTAACATATTCTATATAGGCATAGGCCAATATAAAAGGGTGCCATTAGAAATATGTAAATTGTTTATTTGCGTGAATTCCAAATAAATATATTTTTATCACAATAAAATACTTTTCAAATGAACTACACCCACATTGTCTCTATTTTGAATTGAACGTAACCTACGCAGCAAAAAAAACCATTGGAGGTTTCGAATAAATGCTTTAAAATATTCAATATCATGAAGCTTTATAACAGAACCCTTTATTAAATGTCGTAGTATTTTTGTTTAATATTATTGTCTCAAAACAATAGCCATGGACGACCTCAACTGTACTTGAGTTTCAAATGTAATGAATTTTAACCAATTCTTTTCTATTTCGTAACTTTTAAGGCTTTTATATTGTTGCAAAAATGTATTATAGTAAAGTACACAAAAGCCTTAATACTTTTTTATACAGTTTTTCTATTTATAATATAAAAAGTGGTAAAATAGATTTTCTTAAAACATTTTTAATACAAGCGACTGCGAATAATATAACAGCAATTTTAATAAATAGGGTTGTCCAAAACATACATTTATTAAATCAACAGGTTTTACGTTAAAGCTACAGTTTGCAGTAATAATATGACCACAGTTAGGGATTGGTTATTACATTCCTTGACTTTAGGAGATCCGATCGCGTTAGCTTTATTTTGTAACACTATATGTATTACGTTATCCAATAATTAATGTTACATAGTATATAAAACGAAGAGATCCTTTACAAAAGATGTCGTGCAACTAATATTAGGGGCCTATTGTCTGCGAAACACAAAAGACGCCTCCCTAATACCTTATTTATAATAAAATACATTTTCGTATGTTAAAATGTATTTTTAATGTACACACATGTCCTTTTATAACAATATTTATTTATTATGCTAAAAATACTTTGCTGATTAAAAGATTTTTATCAAAAAAATGTTGGCAATTAAAAGTATTTAAAGCACGCGCACACCTTTGACTAATCTATCGCACAACTGTTTAGTCGCGCTTTGATTCCTATGAGATTATGGAGGTGCGCACACTATTCGATTTTTAGTTGTGCAACTAAACAGTTGCGTAACAATCGACAATCGCACAACTGTTGTACGATAGTTGTCAAAGGTGTGCGCCCGATCTAAACATTTTTGGTTCCTGTATCAATAAATGGTATGATGTATGACGTCACATTGCATGTAAATTTGTCTCGGATGTCGATAACCGTGAGAGGGAACGCATTTAATTGTGCGCGAAGATTTATAGCATTGGGTTCCGTTGCTTTCAAATCAATTTCCTTTATTGTTTTTTGAAGTCGACTTACACGCCTTCAGTGATTTATAGACTCCATTAGACTTTTATGTTTGTTCATGTTTTTGTATGTAAATGGTCTTTTTTGTCAGATTGCTGTAGTTTTCATTTATTTTATAATTACCTGGTGATTAATTATTTTTATTTTTGTTAAGTTTCCGAGATTTAATAGTTCTGGAGGAAATAAGTTCTAATATCCGCCGACAGATGACACTGTAATTAAAATCTTTTGAAATTGTTTTTATTGCTCGCTTTTAATATCAAATACATTTAACAACATGAAACAAGAACAAATCTCTTCTTTGAGTTCTAATTTTTCATTTATTTAATTTGGAGTCCTAGTACTTTTGCGAGACAGTAATCGTAACGTCATCGACAAAATTGGTATGAGATTAATTTGTGCACCTACGCTCGATAGATGGCGCTGTACAACATTTGTAAATACCTAACCCCGTGTTACTTTCGTCGTCAATAAAGGTCGATATAACAGTATTTATAAGATAAAGCTAGTATGTTACATGTGATATAAAAGTTATATATTTTTAGTACATTTAAGCGCACGCACGGTTTCCTATACTGTTCATGATTTTATGTTCTATTAAGGGAACCCGAAGCACACAACTTGTCATTTTTATTACATTACATGGAAACGATGGCCAATAAATGTCAATGTATTTCAATACTATATTTATAGCTTTCAAATAATGTGATTGTAATTTTTTATTTGAATTCGAATGTTCGACTTTAATACGGTACCTTTAACATGACTTATTACCTTTGTTGATAACAGAACTGAAAGTTAATATGACAAATTGATCGACACAAGGCGTTAATGGTGGCTGAGATTTATGATTTTGTTAGCATAACCTTCAATCTGAATGAATAATGATGAACATATTTATTGCTGCAAAACCTTGAAAAGTAAGGACATAAAATTATTATAAGCATTTATTAATCTTTGTTATAATATACATGAGTAATTAAAAGAATAACGGCCAATTACTAAACTCTTCGCTTCGTAACAGTTTACAATCTGACAGACATCATGTATGGAATTTGGAGTTAACACGCGTTACAAAAAATTTTAAACAGGACATTTTTGACAATGTGTTATTATTGGAAATTCATGTTTACTATTACCTGTTATAGGTTAACCGAGAACATAAAAAACATGAGGGCGCTGCAATCGCTATTTTCATTACATTATTTATGCGCAAACTAATTAGTTTAAATTAGTTTCTAAATGTCATGTCATTTCCGTGTTACTGTAGCGCCCTCTAGCGCAACAAAACTCTTTGTGTTCATTGTAACGGAACAATCCATTCTCAACCCATTTACTATAATGAGAAAGGGTAAGGGGACTTATAAATAGAGTGTGACTTAATACATAGGTGTGCTATGAAGTTATAATACACTAACTGTTGTTCGAAACTTAGTCCC
This sequence comes from Papilio memnon, assembly GCA_003118335.3. NCBI lineage: Eukaryota > Metazoa > Arthropoda > Insecta > Lepidoptera > Papilionidae > Papilio > Papilio memnon. Next base: position 5,343,782 of record LD688956.1, read on the forward strand.
CGTGAAATTAAAAAAATAATAAAAGTCGTAGCCTATTTTACTCACAGATAAATTACCTTTCTACTAGTGAAAGAATTTTTGAGATCGGTCCAGTAGTTGTTGAGTTAATCCAATACATACAAAAATACAAATCTTTCCTCTTTATAATATTAGTATAGATTAGATGTTGTCATGTTCAAAATAGTATTGAATAAGTTAATTTGTTTTAAAGATAAAATCATAGTTAAATCTCTACATGAACCCACGTCATATTGTGACGTCATAACTCTCAAATCTGAAACTCCGAGTTAAAAAAAACAATTTCAAAGATATCAATTATATCACATTTACTAAATTAAAATTCAACGTGCAATCAATAAATGTTATTTATTTCATGACCTGTTGAATTCAGTGAAAAAATGATTAAATGAAAAATAAAAAAGCTCTCCACATAGGTCGACGTTAGACTGAACAGTTTCTTTCACAGATATTTCTAGGTCGGCATGCTTTCAGCCCGGGGCTATGAAAAGCTATTTGGACTGTTTGCGTTTGTGTCGTGGAGCTTTTTTAAAAATATTCTCATATCTCTTTACTACCGCGTTCATAAAACGTGATAATAAAAATTGACTGACTAATATAAAAGACAAACGTCGTTATTGAACCTGAACCTACAGGGGAGGTTCGAGGAAATTAATTAATTAAAAGAAGACAGGAAGTTACCGAATTTATTTTCAATGGGTAATAATGAATTAATTACTGAGCTAATCAATTACCGTGACTTCGTGGAGAGGCTGTGTTACGTAACCTTTGCTTAGGTTAAATTATATTACTTCGCGGTACCTAATGTAATAAAGAGAAAAACATTATTAATAAATATTTGATGTACACGTGTAAATCGAATAATCTCAATTCATAGACCCACGATTGAAGTCAGAATGGCGCTAACAAGTTGCTTATCTGTCTAGAGCTTTTGTAAAAAAACAGTAATTAATATTTCCTTATTCCTGTTGTTTACGTGAGTTTTGTGTAATATATGTAAAACTAGCTTTCGTCCGCGACTCCGTCCGCGTGGAATTAAAAAAAAACAAAAGTGAGTAGCCTATGTGTTCTTCCAGACTATCCTCTACGTCTATGCCAAATATCATCAAGATCCATTCAGCCGTTTAGGCTACAAACTCTAACAAACATCCATCCATCCATCCATCCATCTAAACTTTCGCATTTATATTATTAGTAAGATTTATATTATTAGTAAGAAGTAAGATTGACAAGGCGCATATAGTTAACATAAGACTAAACTAGATGTCGCTACTGTCGATTTTTTGTAAAGTTTTGTTCTTAACATTTAAAAGTCATGTACATTTTCTTTGATATTACTCGTAATATGAATTATGATCGTAATTAAATGAAATAAGAAAGGAGCTCTAACACTCTGAATTGAAGTAATGAGTATGTTGTTATTGGGATTTGGTTCGTAAATATTGACTCGTTCGTTTCCATTTGTTCCAATTTATGTTCGCGGCGGCTTATTTGTTCGCATTTACGATGTATTTGTGTTTATCGAACTAAATGGAAACAAACATATAACACATTCTAAATGAATCGTTTCGGAAATATCTTTGCACTTGTAAAGATTTCTGCTTTGTTTTGTGATGTACAGTTTTTTTGTTGTTAATTGGGTTTTAAAAATGTAGGATTTTGTGTAAGGCCAGATTCCGACGTACACGGCCGTCGGAATACGTTAGCTATAATACTATTTTGAGGTTAAGTATGGAACAGGCTATATTTATGTTTAAACTTAAGTAAACTAATATTTTATGATAGCTATTTAGTTTAATAATTCGTTTTAAGATTACTTAATAATGCCTAACTAAGCGATAAAAATGACAAGCAAAATTGCTTCTATAAAATTATAAGGTAATTCTTCAGTCTACTTAACAAGGTGAAGAATTATTCCCCGCTAATTACAGAAGGGGAATAATTTAAAGCTTCAAAGAATCTTATTGCCTCTCGAGCTTTCGCCTTTTATTGCTGAAGCTTTAATTTAAATTCGTACTGTCTTGCCGCAGAATTGTTTTACCCTAACTTTAATTTTTATCCGACTGACAGGTAAGTTTTTATTTAAATTTAATTCAGATATTTCTATGAAAAATAAAGTTGTGTATAAAAATATCCTTATATAAAATACTAGCTGTTCCCATGCGGCTTCATCCGCATGGAATTATAAAAACTTTATTTAATTGTTTACATTTGTAAAATTCTCAATTGCAAATGTCAAAATTACCGTTACCTTGCTTCCTTAATGTTGGCTTGTTGTTTATGGTCTCTTTCTCACATGAAGGTTTTGTTCCAATTTATTTACCCCCTAAGTTGAATAGTGTGAAAATATATAAACTAAAGCGTGTCGTAAGTGTAGGGATTTTTGTTAAAGAAAGAATTATTCAAAAATATGCTGTAATTGCTGACATCTTTGGCAACAAAGAAGTGTGTGTTTACGCTTAATTATATTAGTATAGATTACTAAAATATTCACTTGCTTGGTAGTTTTTATTTTAAACAAGTTTCAAAATGTAAAAGTCAAAAGCCTATATTTTTACAGTATAAATGATAAAGTCTAAAAGTAGCATTTACAAAGCTCGTTTCAAAAGTTTGGGGCATTAGCTTAATTGCTTTCTGACGCTTTCGAGTGTGTGAGGGCTTTGAAGATACCGACATGTACTGTCGCGTACATAAACATTACGTTGGTACAGTCGCGAACAAAAAACCTATACTAATACAATCATGTACACAACTTGACTGAAAAGATTTACAAAAGATGTTTTCATTCATAAAACATTGGGAATTAGTTATTGTCATCTCTATTTTTTGCTTGAAATAAAAAGAGATGAATATTGGTTATTGATATTTTAACAGTGAACGTATACTTTTTTTTATATCATTAGTTGGCAAACCAGCAAGCGGCCACCTAAATCCGCCGAAATGGCGAAGCGACCGCTGCCCATAGACATCCGCAATTGCAGATGCGTTGCCTACCCTAAATCGACGGAGGAGGAGACGCACATAAAGAGGATATTTCCCCTTCCTAAGCGTCTCCTCCACCGTCAAATCCACTTTCCCTTCCAATCCTTTCCTCATAAGAAAAGGGTGGAAAGAGAAAGGGTCTAAAATTAGGCCTCCCGCACGCACACTGATCAGATGAAACGCGGAATTCCTCCCACTTCACACCTGTTTTCTGTGTGGTCGTGGTATTGCACCGGGCGTCCAAGCCCATTTGTGCAAAGATGTTAAAGCGGGCTCTACCACTGTTAGATAGACATATTTGTCAATGGAAATATAAATAGCTCAAATCGAATGTTGGTCTTTTCAGTTTGACTTATAAAATACTAGCTGTTCCCATGCGGCTTCATCCGCGTGAAATTATAAAATAATTTATTTTATTGTTTACCTACATTTGTCAAATTATCAATTGCAAATGTCAAAATGACATGACATGATGACAAACCATGGTAATCTTGCTTCCTTGATGTTGGCAGCAACTTATGGTCTCTTTCCCACATTAGGGTTTTTATCCAAAACATTTACCTTCTAAGTTTAATGGCGTGAAAATATATAGCCAAAAGCGTGACGTATGTGTAGGGCTTTTTATTAATAAAAGAATTATTCAAAAATATGCTGTAATTGCTGACATCTTAGGCAACAAAGAAGTGTGTGTTTACGCTTTATTATATTAGTATAGATGTCGCAATTTGAAATATTAATGACAGCTAATCTGAGACCATTAATATCACAGAATTGGATTTTATCACTTCACATTAAAACAATAACTGTTTAATTATTTACAATCTTTTGTGCGGCGCGAATTTGAGTTCTTGTTGAAGGGGATTTATTAAAATTGATTATCTGTGTCTTTTGAATGCTTTAATTGCCATCTATTGTAGTTCCACGATTCCAATATTTACGTTTAATTCTGTCAGTTTTGTTTGGAAGCCTTTGTTTTCCGTTGAATTTTGATATTTATTACTGTATATGAATTGGAGGAATTAGGATTTAAAAGTTTTCGTTTTTGAATTAAAATTAATAATTATTTTAGGTATTGGATTTTATTTACTCAGAATTAAGATAATTGTAGCGTCATTTTATTCAATTTGTAAATTCATAAAGTTTTTCAATGGATAAATGTTTGTAATATTAATGCATATTGCTTACAGGTTGCCTAAACCTGACTTTGTAGGTCGTGACCGTCTGATGGAATTATTGACATGTTATCCCCACTTCAATACTTTTTTGAAGCAGAGTATTTAAATAAACTTTATTTTTATTGATAAGTTAATATTTATTTGCATAAAATATACACTTGAAGCGAATGTATATGGATAAAGTTTAAAAATGATTTATGTTTGCTAGACATTAAGTACACACCCTTTTATAACAGAACATTTTCTTCAAAAAAAGAATCAAGATTGATAATATTTTAACACAAGTATTTCGGCAATCAAAGTTTAGGGTTATATTTGCAAAGTTGTTAATTGACATGGTGCAAGACACTCGCTTTCTACACGTCTTTCAGATGTGTGTAGCACAGTCAGGTAGTAACAGTACTGCAATCTTTAATGCATACTAACTATAAAAATAGTACTGTAGTATGTGATTTTAAACCACAGCAATCCTATGTTACTATCCTAGTGTACATAGGTAGGTATCAATGTGACAGCTTGGGAGGCCGCCAGTACCTCCAATTGCCTCAAGACGTTAATGACTCTCTAGATTTATGTCACTTTCAAACTGAGCCAGGTGCTGCGCGACGTCATTTACTTTTAAAACTAATTATAAACAAACGAACAATAATTAATTATGATTTTGTTTTATCCACGTCCACGTTTTGATAGAACAAGAGGAGTTTACAACTATACAGGGTTATTTGATTGTAAAAAATAAATTCACTTGCGCATTAAATACTCCACCCACACATTTATCCTGCTACGGACAACAGATGTTCATTGATGAGTATTATGTCTTTGTTTTTTTTTTTAATTCAATACTAACAGTATCATTGTTGAGTAAAACGATTACATATAAGATCTACATTATAGATAGCAGTGGAAACGCATAGATAGCAGAATTGAATTCTTTTTTTAATAAAACGTCAGTGGGATAGCTTCGTTTCGTACAAGGTCGTCCCAAATGTTAATAATGTTAGAGCCCAAGTCGCGTCGCACGTAACGAACCGATTGCTGAAGGAAAACGTGATACTAGATTGGAATTTTATACCTTAGATCTGCAACCTCTGAGATAGATAGAAAACATTTGATGAAATAAATAAATCGCTTCTCAAACGAACAAGAAATAACACATCTACTAATTTTGTTATTATAAACGGGAATGTTTAGATGGTTGTTATAACGTATCTCCAAGAAGCCTTTATGAAACTTGACGAATTAGCACAGATTTAGAACTTAATCTAGAAGAACACAAACTGGTTAAAATATTTTTTAAAACTCCTCGCAGACAGTCGAAGTTAAAGTCGAAGTTGAAATAGTTTAAACTTGCGTTTAAGTATAAGTACAAAAATATCGAGTTTTATAGATCAATGTAATTAAAATTATTAAAAAAAATCTAGTTTACATAAAAAATAATAAAAAAAGGTAATTTCTCAAAATGATAGCCGCATTTTTACATCACGTCTTACTTTAGTCTAAACCTATTATATGAAAGAATTTAGTTAATCTTTAACTTTAAACGTTAGTGATGTACGTTCAGAGGTTTGCGGTAGTTAATGAGCTTAACTAGGATAAATTGCGGGCGAGTTATGTCTGTGCATCCCTATCGGTTGTCAATTATCTCATTTAGCTGTTTACTTCAATTAAAAACTTGTATGTAACACAAAACTTCTATGAATGTTGCCAGCGTTTATTCTCTCAAGGCCGTATACTGAAACGAAACATAACACTTCGCTTTGACAGCGCGTCTTACAAACTGACAAACAATTAATGCAATTTTGGAGTTTATACGTCTTGTTTACAGATTAAATATCGTTTCAATACTCGGCCGTTAATTATTCATTAATCTATGCTAATAATATAAAGAGGAAAGATTTGTATTTTTGTATGTATTCGATTCACGTAAAAACTACTGAGCCGATTTAATTAATTCTTTCACCACTAGATGCAGATTTTTGGCTAGATTTTTATATAATAATTTTTTTTAACTTCACGCGGGCGAAGTCACGAACAACAGTTAGTTTTAAAATAAAATATTCCATAGTTCATGACATTATGTTGTTAAGTTAAAGCTATAAGTTAAGGTATGACGTCATCGCTAAGTCTTCCACACCATAAAGTATTTTATCGCGTTGTACGAACACTTATAAAAGCTTCCCGGGAGGTGAGTAATGGAGTTTAAGTATAAAGATAATGTTTTAATAAAAAATATATTTACTTAAACATGAAATTCAAAAACATGGCTATTGATATCAAATAACTATTACGTTTGTTTAACAACTATAATAGAATCTTACTAATATTATAAATGCGAAAGTTTAGATGGATGGATGTAAGAGTTTGTAGCCTAAACGGCTGAACGGATCTCAATGAAATTTGGTATAGATGTAGAGGATAGTCTGGAAGAACACATAGGCTACTCACTTTTGTTTTTATTATAATAATTCCACGCGGACGGAGTCGCGGGCAAAAGCTAGTTAAGTATAAATAATTTCAATGGATTTCAATATTACCATTTAAAGACAGATCTATTACATTTTCTACCAATTTACATATAACACAAAAGAGCAATCCAACGTACACCTGTCCTCGGCTAGCCATTAGCCCGCTTGTAAATGTTATGTTCATTGCCATAACACACTGACATTTGTGTACACATTAAGCTTGTTTCCAGGAGGTCCATAAACTAGATAGAGTATACTAGTATTAGAGCGGCAATAAACATGACAATAAGAGCGGCACACCTTTGACTAAACTATCGCACAACTGATGTGCGATTGTCGATTGATTCGCAACCAATTCAACTAACTGTTTTGCAGAAGCGGGATTAAGCAGTTATGCGATAATTTAGTTTCAGATGTGCGCACGCTCTAAAAGTGGCATTCCAATAGCTGAAAAAGCCAGCTATCGCATCTTTATTAAGCTGTATTGAGTATTAATTTTACAGTTCCACAGTAAGCTGACAATAATCACAAGGTCTCGTGCAATCGATTGGCCGACAGCTGTCGGTTCAGCTGCAAGCCTTTCTACTGAATTATTTAGGAACCTACTTGAAAACCTACGGTCACATACTATTCAGTTGCGGATGTAAATATCCTACCCATTTCGGTTGAATGACATTTGACGCTTATAATACAAAGGCAACTTTCGTAAAACTTTATAGTTACAGCTTGCTATGTGATGTTTGATGCAAGTGGGAAGCGAATTTAATACTTCAACTGTAATTCCCTTGGAAATTTATTACTTTGGAATATATCCAAGATAGTAAATTTTACGTTTCTATAACTATTATCGGAGGTTTACGTTCGCTTACTGTCTTAATTTATTGTAATTGTCTTAATAAATTTGGTGTTTATCTGAAATTGATCTTTGCTTACATCGTCCCAGGTAGTTCGCGTATTGATTGATATCGTTTTAAACGTTGTCGAAATAGCTGCGCTTCCGCAGTTTATTTACTACTCTTTGTATATTGTGAAACAAAGTTTTACTCTATATGTTATTAACTAGTGGTTACTCGCGACCTCGTTCGTGCGGAATTAAAACAAATATAGCCAGTAATAATGTAATTTTCTAATAGTAAAAGATTTTTTTATATCAATCCAATTGTTTTAGATTTCGTAACATTAAAAATATAAATCTTAATAGGATAGCTGCTTAATGGAGTGGATTCATATTTGACGGCTGATAGAAATGTATGGAAGAGTAGCACATACTGTGCCGACCCTCTGTAGGGACAAGGCAAGTTGATGAGGATAGCTGCGAGCGAATACTGCTTATCCAGTTTTTGAAGAAATAAGAACGGATAGACGTGAAATTCTTTACCCGAAACGTTTATCAAGTCTTCTACTAAAAGTACACTAAGCTCTGAGTTGACATATAGCTATGTAATTATAAATTTTAATCTAAAATTAATTTATGTTGAACTCGGCTTATATTTGTTTTAAAAAGGATTACCAGAGGGTTCAAAGTGTCTGGGGTAGATCGGGTCTAAGAAGGTTGACAAAATTCTGTTCTGTTTGAACCGGTTTAAACTTTTTAAAGGTCCCTCTATTATTGTAGGACAAAATGGACTGCTTATTCAAACAATAATATAAGCAAAATCCTTCACGCTAAGGTTATAATGTAGTCAGTTAGCTTTGAACAGAAATTTAAATTTCTTTCTTAAATGATTACCGACTAACTTATCTACCTAAAAATATGATGTGAAAATTTTAGGCATTTAATGTACGTATGTCTAAATAATATTATAAAAGTTTATACCCTAAACTGCTAAACGGATCTCGATGAAATTTGGCATAGATGTAGAGGATAGTCTAGAAGAACACATGGGCTACTTACTTTTGTTTTTAATTCCACGCAGACGGAGCTGCGGCCAAAAGTTAATAAGAAATATTATTTTTAAACCCTGTAACTGTATTCGTACTTATACAACCCGGTCCTGTGGTTGGGAAAGGGTCGTACAGGATTAATGCAGCACATTAGCACACGTGTGAGGCTATCGTAGCTGATGTATATCCCTAAACGTAATCGACATACATTTATCTGCTTTAGGGTGTAGTAATTCCTACAGCTTCGCTAATCACATTGTGGAGTGATTGAACAGGTTGATGATAGTATAGTTACCAACTAGATGGATGGACTACAACTACATATGGAGAAAAGTAGAAGTAATTTATGTCTTGACATATAGATAGATATATCATATGCATTCTAGGCTTTTATGCATCCTTTCTAGTACTAACTTTGTTTCAATATTCATGTGATTCGCATACCTGTGGCGCCCGTTTCGTTCCAGCGCCCTGGGTTGCCCAACTGCGCCATTCCCGGCCCTGCTTAGTTTTGTAGACTTAGCCTTGGTTTAAGTTTAGGTTGAGTATAGCTTATAACTAGCTTTTGCTCGCGACTCCGTCCGCGTGGAATTAAATAAACAAAAGTGAGTAGCCTATGAGACTAGGCTACATACTCTAACAAACATCCATCCATCCATCGCTGTCCAACGGAATAAATAGTATCATATGTCCGTCTCCTGCGTCTAAGCTACCTCCTCGCCAATTTTCAGCCATATCGGCAAAGCCGTTCTTGAGTTATAAATAGTGTAACTAACACGACTTTCTTTTATATATATAAGATAGGTTGAAATTCAGTGCCATTTAAATTATATGTGCTGACTGACGCTATGCGGTGTAGTGTAGCATGTTACAGTCTATACTTAGTGTTACAGAGAATTTCGCAAACAACGAGCCGTTCACAGCTAATGTTATACCTCGTAACGTTACACCGCATAACGTAGAATAGTACACACCTTTATCAACGAATGTCGATCACAATCTCGATACAATACGTGTTATCGATGTATAGTCAGTAGCAATTGCCTAATGGTCCGAGATCTCGGCTGATACACGCCGCGCCGGGTATCGATTGTGATATTGTACGGGTATTGTTTAGTTGATATTATAAACGATTTGATACTAATAATAACTCCGTCGATTATTTAACAATGAAACTGTAAAATCAATACCAAAGATAGCGGCTAAATATATAGAAAATGTATGCAACAGTGGCAGGTTTTTTTATAAAGCATGTTAAAATAATTGTAAAATACATCAAAGGCAATTAATAAATAATAATCAATAAACTACCAAAGCTACCAAAATAGTAAAAAACGGTAGAAATACAACTGTGTGACGCCTGTGGCATCACGACGCTTCCGGGCGAAACTCATTCAGCGACCGGCAACAAGAAACAAGCATAAAGGCGGACGGCCGTCTGCCGTTAAATCCCAAAGTTTTCTAGTACGTATTTGTGCCCCTTCTACCAAATTAATTCCAAATCAACATTATCAATAAGAAGGCATTTAAAAGTTTAACGATAAAATCTTAAAATAGAACCTTAAGTCATGGGTAACTAAACTAAAAATGTATGACCTACAGATCAGCTCATAGTTCACATGTATCGACTCACAAGTTAGTTTAACTTGTACTTACATAGAGTTATGATATGCATTTCGAACTAAAAGTTGCCAGTCAACGACTGACTCCGTAGACCAGTGAGCTACCAATTTTGTCATTAAAGTCTTTTGTGCCCGTTCAGAGCTGATTTACACACGTGATGGACTTAGTAAAAAAAATATAAATCTTCAAAAACATACTTCAATTCATGCTCTATTCGAACCGTTTTATATTTAAGTATTAGAATAGTTCTTAACCTGTTTTACCTGAGGGTTAATTCTAATTGACAATGTATGTTTGTGGCATCAGGGTCCATCGATATGTAGTCGCCTCAACGTTTTATTGTGTAGGTAACATTAGTGCCCTTGTTGGTTTGCAGGAGTAACACTAACGCCGACTATCACGCGAGATAAATTTTATATTCAGTTTTCTGTTTGTCCTAATAATGACTGCAAAGTCTATAAGTTACATTGTGAATAGTTCATTTTATTATTTAGCTCTGATAAAATTATTTTTAAAATAAGCGTATTCTCATAACCGTTACACCCAAATAGTCAATAATAAAAAGTTTAATAATTGAAAGAAATTTGGTTTTATATTTAACAAGGCTAAAAAAAGCTAAAGCCACGCTTTCTTAGTTTGTGTGTTACATTCTTAACGATATCGGCCACGTTGTGTAATCGGTCTGTATATATCTTCATTGGGAACGTAATTAGTTACTGAAAAAACTTTATCTATACTAATATTATACGAGTAAAGAGGAAAGATTTGTATTTATGTATGTATTGAAATAACTCAAAAACTACTGGGTCAATTTTAAAAATTCTTTCACCATCAAAAAGGTAATTTATCTGTGAGTAACATAGGCTATATTTTTTTTTAATTTCACGCGGGCGAAGTCGCGAGCAACAGCTAATATATAAATAAAAGAAAAGTAAATAGTTTCTTGCACAATTACACGAACATAAAAAGATTCTAAATTAGTATTAAATACTAGCTTTCGCCCACGACTCCCTTCGCGTGGAAATAAAAAAAAGTGCTTAGTCTATGTGTTCTTCCAGACTATCCTCTACATCTATGCCAATTCATCGAGATCCGTTCAGCCGTTTATGCTAAAACTAAAACATCCATCTAAACTTTCGCATTTATAATATTAGTAAGATTAGACTGATCTACATTTGTTTCCTTATGTATATTGGTAATTATTGTTAATTAGTTAAATCATAAGCCAATCAAATCCTATTACCTTGCAATATAGAGTAGTAGTTACGATCCAATGTGCCTTTAACGTATCTAAACTAGCTAATGTACATACATATACATAACTAGCTGTTTCCCGCGACTCCTTGTGAAGTTTAATAGTTAAAAACTAAGTTTACTTGTCCGTATTTAAAGCCTGAACCATCTAGTATACGTAACTTAACAGTGGTTTTGTTTAATGATTGTCACTGTCAGTGTCACTTAAATCAAATGAAGCTACTAAACGTTACGTTTGCTTTTGATTTCGTCTGAGCAGTGTTAAAATCTATAAATTAATTTAGCCTATGTAATTAAGTGATAATGTAGCTTTCAAATGGTATAAGAAATTTTGAAATCGGTATAATGGTTTTTGAGTTTAATTGTGACATACACAAAAGTAAATCTTTTCTCTTCATAATATTAGTTAAAGAATGTTATAAACAAAACGATCTCTTACTATTTCTCTACTTTCAATAAATAAATAATATTCTGAATAACATAATAAATACTTTAATATTTATGTGTTAACTTACGTTATTAAATGCAAATCAGCAAGAACGTCCCTTTTCTCATTTAGCGAGTTTACCGCAATCCCTGTGAGGTGGCGACCCTTGTCCTGTCACCAAGTATAACGGATAAACCACCAGACAGGTCGAGTGTCATAGCTTGTCATATACGATTAAATATACCTATGTCACATACACTGATGG
>LD688956.1:5357797-5368735 GCA_003118335.3 Papilio memnon
CCACTTTCCCATCCAATCTTTCCTTATAAGAAAAGGGTGGAACGGGAAAGGGACTAAAGTTGGGCCTCCGGAACCACACTTATCAGACGAAACGCAGAATTGCTCCCGCTTCACGCCTGTCTTCTGTGCGGTCGGGGTATTGCACCGGGCGAGCCGACCCAATCGTGCTAAGATATTAAAGCTGGCTCTACCACTGTTAAAAATATCAAACGTTGGTATTTTAAATTATCTTTTTAAATAAGGTGTGGCAACCCTACTGCGTGGATGAAAGCAGCGAGGCGGGTGCGAGGCGGTAAGCGCGGGGGTCGGCTCTGATAGATCGTTACGCCTTATCAGCTATAATTGCTCACCAATTACAATTTATGTAAGAGCGTGTTGTTTCCATAATGAACGACACTGATGTCACGAACCATTATAGGCTTCCATTGTCGATCTAATAATACTAAAAATATAATCGCGTTAACAGAGAAAACACATATTCTGATTGTAATTAAATCAAGGATCTCTAACCCGCCGAGAGGGCGCTGCTTCTCTCTGAAGTTCTGTCAGAAAATGAGGGCGCTAGTGAGCTATCATATACTTTTTTTCTGTCCATGGGGTCAAATTACTTTCTGTCTATAATGTGGGCAAATTACAACACAAATAACATGACAGCTTAAGTACAAGAATCTTATATTTTACACCGACAGGGGGCGCTAGTTTGACTTTTATATTTCAATCTATAGCATAACATTTAGTGTAATCACATGTAATGTGTCATTTGCATTTCATATTGCATGCAGAAATGGACAAACATAACGTCAAGGGAGATACTAAATTTAGTACTAGTAAAGTAAAGCGAGTGGGTGTGAGTTTAAGCGCTTTCGGCAACTTCAAACAGTGTTTGTGATGTGGTAATCCGTACTCTACGCTCTTTTGTTTGTACACTCACTCGTCTGTCTGCCTCTGTGGAAATGTACCTTAAATTGTGGTATATTTGCAGCTTGCACATGCACAAATGTGCATATTATCTGAAGATGCGATGTTTGAAATCACACTAAAAGCGGCACTCTTTGACTAACATATCACACAACTGTTGTGCGATTGTCGATTGTTTCGCAGACCATTCAATTATTTAGTTCCACAACTAAAAATCGAGTTGTGTGCGCACCTCCATATAACCTCATAGGAATCAAAGCAAGACTACAGTTGTGCGATAGTTAAGTCAAAGGTGTGTGCACGCTCTTATACGAGTAACTATTATTTTTTAGGAAATATAACAAAGAGTTCTGTAATGTTTAACTAAAACAGGAAAAGAGTAAGCTATGAGATTTTATCAAGTAAAACAAAAGCAAACATCTATATATCACGTTCCTTTATTTCTCCGTGTTAAGTAAATAGCAAGACGTTACCAAATTAACCCTTTAGCGCGGAGGTAACGAACCGAACAAATCCGGGCGAGGTCAAGAGCGCTATCGATAAGGACATTATAAATATAGCTGAATCTGAGAGTCTGTCCGTCTGTCATAGCCATCAATGCTCCGATTTCATGGCTATTATATACGACATAACACTCATAATAAAGTTTTTACATCTATACTGTAATATTATAAAGAGGAAAGATTTGTATTTTTGTATGTATTGAAATAACCCAAAAACTATTGGGCCAATTTCAAAAATTCTTTCACCGTTAGAAAGGTAATTTATCGGTGAGTAACATAGGCTATGTCTTTTAATTTCACGCGGATGAAGTCACGAGCAACAGTTAGTCATGAATGAATATATGAGCATCCAACACTTTAGGGGATTATTTATTGCTGAAAAATCTGCTGAAATTTAATTTCATGTATTTTTATGTTGCTTATCTATTGTTTTCTGCTTTGTCGAATCCCCTCCCCTTCCCTTGCGAGAAACCTTCATCCGAAGTAATCCGATTTGACTGATCGAATTACGCAGGGCTAAATGTTTTTGTCGTTTCTTTGACGGAAAATATCTTGTTATTGTTCTGCTAAGAACAATTGTGAAAAAATCACTTTGAAATTTCTATTTAAACCTATCTCTAAGAGCAGGCGCACACTTTGGACTAAACTATCGCACAACTGTTGTGCGATTGTCAATTATTGCGCAGCACATTCAACAGTTTATTTGCACATCTAATAGTGTGCGCACCTCCGTATAAGCTCATAGGAATCAAAGCGCGACTAAACAGTTGCGATAGTTTAGTCAATATAATGTTTTATAATATAATTTATATTATAATACGGGAGTTAATAGTTTAGCAAACTGTGGTACTGTTTAGTATACACCGACAAGCCACAAACTAAACTTTGTGGAATTTATGTTGTGATCTAAAGTGTGTGTTTTTATATACGAGGAAATATAAATGTTATAAATATCTACAGACCATCCTTAACTTAACTCAACAATAAATATTAATTTTATCATCAATACCCGGAATAAGAAAAATATACATTTCTAGAATATACACAACATATTTTAAAAACTTCTAGGAATATAGTAAATACATCGCAAAATATAATCAAATAAATCGTTCAACAAATATTAATTAAATTAGAACTAAAAAAAGCTGGAAATTGTTACAATATTCAATTCCAGCGCCTGCCAAAACTTAACTGATATCTGTCAGTGGGCAACCTATTCCGATTCGATTAAGACATGAATATTCCGATAAAAATGGACCGATATTGTTTGTAGCACACATGATAAAGCGTAGGACTGAAGCGTAGCGCGTAGACGATAGGTACCAAAGCTCTACGTTCGTAGATGTGCTACACTTCGCTAACGCCATATCAGTTTGCGCCAAACTTCGCTTCTTGGTTGTCTTTTGAAAATGTAGTTATTTATTAAGAAATAGAGGCAACTTTCTATTTTATTTCTAGAATTACATCACATAACGCTAATAATCACATACATGTACCGTAATATTATACAAGTTGCATAAGTTCACGAAATTCAATCCGAACTAGATCTATCAAAGTAAGCTTATCTGTGAGCTTTAATTCCGTCTGTCAAAGTTGGCCGACTGGCTGACAGTTTGAAGGCGAATCTAACTCACGCTAAACATGGATAAACCCATTCTGCATGAAATTGAACAAGTTTTGACAAAGTTTTGGCAATTTTTAATCACATAAGTTTGATGCGGCTCTCGAAATTTCATTTATGATTAAAATTTCGTTAATGATTACTAATTAGTAACTTAGATGTGAAGTGAAATTAACTTAAAATTATTTATATTACAGAAATCATGGGTAAACTAAGATAAATCTAATTAATCCTGTATAACCAAATAACTTAATATTTGTTATAAGAAAATTTGTTTAATACATTAATTTAGATTTAAACAAACACAATATTTGTAATTAATGTTTATTAGACCTTGAAATATAATGATTTTCATAATTAAAGGAGGCTTTCGCATAAATTGCGGTATACAAATGTAATAAGGTTTGCAAACTTTATATCAGATCCGTTCATTAACATAATTCCAACTTTAATATAACACCTCAACTAAAAGGCAAACAGCTAATTAAACACAATATTATGAACACAGTATACCAGTTAGGGCCTGTCCCACCACTGGCTGATAGAGACTCAGATAGCTTAAACAAGACGTCACTGTCAGATAAGGGAACACAATTTTATTTTACACGTTCAATTCTTATCAGACAATTTACAATTTGGTGGGACAGCACTTAATATCATATTCAGTGCCTCTAAAAGCCTGCTTGAAGCTACCACTGTATAGACTGCATTAATCAATAGTCTGTGTGCAGCGGCCCTTATAATATTTACAACGCGGGTGCCTTCAAGAGAAGGGTGAACGGTTACTTATTAAATTGGCGCGTACCATCCTTCGACCACGTTACCACTTAACTATGGGTGTGGTTGTGGTCAAGCGCTGATTTTAATAATCATAAAAAAAAACTATTATAATTTTGGAAGCGCCAATAACTTAATGTTTAATATACTTCCAATACATCTAGGATTCCATTCCAGCTTTCTCTCTCGTAAACATCTAAGCGAAATAAATGTTATAAAATATGTGATGATTATACAGAGTGTTCGGAAAAGACGAAAAAGAAGAACTTCAATTGACCATTGAACTAATGAAAATGAAAGGGACAGAGAATAATTGTTATACATCGTAGGCTACTCAGTTTAACCAGGACAATGTATCTAATAAGAATATTGGTGACTATAGAACATAAAATATCTACCATTATCTGTACAACAAATAGGCTACACTACAGCACAGCGGACGAGTTTCATTACGCGGGCCACCAGAGCGCGCTGAGATGTTTCGTACAAATGAGTACTACAATTTTTATAATAGAACATCAATTGACGTAGACATTCTTAACGAAATTGTAAATTATATTGCATAAGGATGGTAGACACCTATCTAGAAAACAGTATAGAATAAAATTTTTGAAAAAAATTGACTAATTTTAACCTGATAATGTCTTAAAAATCGACTATACGAAACATGACTAATTGTGGCGTTCCGAGTGCATCGAGCGTGCGAGCGAGAGCGCGGAACAAACGATAGAGAGGCATATTCGGTCTAAGCGTTGGACTTGTGACGTCATTTTTGTCGTACTCGATTTACAGACAACCAAGTTTTCAATTGTTTTAGTAGTTATGTGTATTGTTTGCCAGTTGAGAGTAACAATGTTTAAACAAGAATTACAGCAATGGAAACACACTAAAATCAGCAATACACGCGTTTTGATGATGTATGACCTAAACCTTAACAAGTAACCCATGAATTGATGCATTATATCTACGTAGAAAGCGATTGTAAATTATTTTTGTCTTCAAATTCTGTCCGCACGGCGGCTTTGCGAGATGGCTGGTTAGCAGCCCGCCGAGAGCGGTCTTTCGGAAGGGCCGATAGCGACTGCCTTTGTTAGGGCTGTGATAACAGACTGCTTTCCTTTCGGCTTGCGGTACTAATTATAGCTTGCTCTTTAACATAACTTTGTTAAGTCAAAATAATTAAAGTGGTTTTTAAACATACGGTATAATTTTATTGTTGTTATTTATGACATTTAATATGATTTGCTTTCATTACATTTATATCAAGCAAATTAAACGCGAATTACTGCTATGTTTATATGTATACTATATACTGTAGAAAAATTAAATAGAAAGCCGTAATGATGGATAAACTTTGAAACTACCGAACGTGTTTTAATAATTCTCCGGGAACGGACAAGTTTTGAGAACACGAACTAAAGTCGAGCACTAAGTAGTACTGCATGAAATGTTATAAGTCAAATCGAACAACGAACATAAATCATCTAACAGAGTTTTTGTGGGTTGTGATTGTGAGAGAAAATAAATCTCTTGTGCATAACATTTGCTGTCATCTCTTTCACAAGTAGAAACAAAATAGAGATACCAATATATTTCCATATAGATGCTACATCAGATTCCTATGGTCTTCTAACTAGAAAAAGTTGAAAGTCATGTCTATATTTTACTTAGTCTCTAACGTTCGTGTAGTAAAAACTCTATTCATGTTATACAAAGTACATGATATAAAACATAAATACGAAATTACCTGAGCCCATTAACCTGAAATCGGAATGTAATTTAGCGATCGAAAACCGGGTTAGAGCTTGTCATGTTATTTGTGGTAGCGACGAGTCTGACGGATGACTTATGTTAGTTTCACACCAGGACAGAACTATTAGACAGAGCAGTAGATAATACAATATGATGCTCAGATGTTTCGTCATTGTACGTTAAATAATAAAAATGCTGTTCTGTTTTACTGCTCTGGGTTGCAGGACTGCCCTCGCGTGAAAGCTACTGGGAACTGAATTACAAGTTCTGCTTTAGATTGAATTCCGATTGGATATTACATTTTACGACTAGAATTTAGACAAAACTTTCTCTTTGATAAATTACTTTGAAACTTTTCAAGTTTCTTAATTCGGCTACTTTAAGCTGGTTCTCGGAATCTTGTGTTCTGAGAATGATATAAGAACTTCAAATTAAAGAAATGAGTAAATCTACATTTACACTTGTATTATAAAAGAAGGTGATTTGTAATTATGAGTTTTTGTATGTAAATAATAAATGCAAATACTACTAGGCCTTTTTTGCCATTAGGAAGCACCATGTTCACTGATTAACATAGGCTATAGTATTTATAAAATTACTTGCATCTGAAGTCGAAAGAAAAATCTTAATTCTTTCATATACACAGCTTTCATACATTGTGTTTTCTAGTTGCCACACTCAGGGATTTAACGATTACTAAGGGCGCCGCTTAAGAAAAAACTCCATATGCTAGTTAACATACTTCAAAAATGTTAACTTAATCTTGCGAAAATAAATATTGTATAACTTTATTTTATTTATCTTGTATATTCTGTGACGTCACATAATCAAATATATGCATCAAAGCTAACGTGCTCAGGAATAAATTGAATGACCCTCTGCTTGCAGCGCGCAGCTAGCCTGGCCTCAGCTTACATTTTAATTTAAGTTATTATTACTATTGCTACAGCTTTTACAAGCTACAGATAGACAGAGATGCAAAACTAATCCATATAAATGGAACTTTAGTATTGGCTAAAGTAATTAAACGTACAGCTATTCGATAGTACTAGCAAATAAATAAATCATACTAATATTATAAATGCGAAAGTTTAGATGGATGTTTGTTAGAGTTTGTAGACTAAACGGCTGAACGGATTTCGATGAAATTTGGTATAGATGTAGATGATAGTCTGGATGAACACATAGGCTACTCACTTTTGTGTTTTTTAATTCCACGCGGACGTAGTCGCGGGCGAAAGCTAGTAATATAAAGACGCTGAAAACTATATCAAAAATTACAATAGACATGCAAATTGAGTACTTACTAATTATTTTTAAGTCAGTTAAAATAAATGAGTTCTTTTATCAAATACTAATTCATAACAAAACCGCCATAACATCAAATCTCCTTCACACGTTTAGTTTAAACTGTACAGTTAACAATGTGTATAAGGAAAACGGAGAACTGTATAATTCAAATGACAGTTTAAATTTTGCTTACAGTCGAACTGTACCGTAAACTGAACATATACGACTTAAATAACGCTATAAGTATTAATATTAAAAAAGACAATGCGTGTGTTCTGATTTATTACTGTTAACAACAAAAGGTAGCACGCGTAAGTTGTAACTTTCACTTCCGTTGATAAAGTTTTTATTCCCCGCTTCCAGAAGTCACCATAGCACACAGTAATCAGCGACACGCAAGGAGACATAAATGAGTTGCACACGTACTTTAGTACTATCGGGGAATTTGATAGTGTTTCGCTTTAAAAACTACAGTCGTTTGAACCTTATGGACATACTAGCTGTTCCCATGCGGCTTCATCCGTAAGAAATTATAAAAAACTTCGTCAAATTCACTATTGCAAATGTCAAAATTCTAGTGACAACAAAGGCCTTTGACATTAGATACCAATTACCGTACCATAACAATCTTGCTTTCTTGATGTTGGCAGCTTTTAGTTTATGGTCCCTTTCCCACATGGAGATTTTTTTCCAACTTATTTACCCCTAAGTTTAATAGCGTGAAAATATACAGCCTAAAGCGTATCGTAAGTATAGGGCTTTTTACTAAAGAAAGAATTACTCAAAAAGATGCTGTGATTGCTGACATTCTATTTAGTTATTGGTAAGAAGTCTCTACAACGTACAAAGCATAGTTCTATAAGTGGGACACGGCAGAACTCCGCGACTGTACTTTTGGTTTCTATATGATTATCGATTTTAAAGTTATTCACTTTATTCAAGTTGAATCACTTTGCATTTATAAGTACGGAAACACTAAATTTTGTATATTTAAAATAGTTTTTTCCATGTTAGTAACTACGTGGTTTAGCTATGAGTTTACTTTGTATGAAAAATAAATATTTTTCTCCTAAATATATCGCAAAGGCCTTCTTTAGCAATCAAAACGATTAGAAAAGACACATGAATGTAATACGAAATTTATTAGGGAGCGCACCTTTGACTAAATTGTCGCACAACTGATTGTCGATTGTTTCGCAGCCAATTCAACAGTTTAGTTGCGCAACTAAAAACTGAGTAGTCTGCACCTCCATATAAGCTGATAGGAATCAAAGCGAGACTAAACAGTTGTGCGATAGTTAGAAAAATTACTTTTTTAAGTACTAGGTTAACTTTTTAATTTCTAGATATGTCTAGAATTCGTATAACATTGTCTTCTAAATACAATCGGTATAAGGATTGGAAGCGAACCAATTCGCTGGCCTGTTTCGCATCATGACTCGATTGTAACCAGAAGTTTAGTTGCTCCATTAGCTCGCTTTGTCTCAGTTTAATCGCTACGTTATTGCGAATACATTAACACGAAATGTACTAAAATAGAACTAAATAATGTATTTCAATACTAATATTGACTTAGTATAGAGTCTAAACATTTCAACAGTGGGCTAATTTAATCGATCAAAAAGGTTAGAAATACCATCAGCCTTCAGCTCCGGTACAGCAAATTTGTTAATACTTTTTTATTCGAAAAATAATGCTCGTCTGGATCCTGTGTGAATCGCATTGCAGTTTAGAGACGCCGTAGAAATCTCGCTCTACGCTCCGGTAATCCTAAACCTGGCCCTGTCTAAGATTATTTAAATAAACATATAATTGTACAGAAGTCAGAATCAATGAGCAGTCGAGGCCGTTTTCATTCTGTCGTGTAATTTGATTCGCTTCATTGAATTACGACCGAGTAAATGTTTTTTGGCTTTGTTCTTTACAATTTTATCTCAGGTTTTTTTGGAATATTTTATAGAAATTTAAAGTAGGAAATATTTTTATGTTAAAAAGTGGCCAATCAAATAATTATGATAAGATGCATATTATTGAAGTAGTTATAGACTTTAGTTATTTATATAAAGAAAATCGAGTAGAAAAAATCTAAACAGAGAAAATCTTGATCACATATTCATTAATATTTTTGATGACAGCTTTTGTCCGCGACTTCATTCAAAATTGTACCAATAAATATAGCCTATATTACTCAGTGATAACATAGCTTTCTAATGATAAAAGCATTTTTCTAATCAGTCCAATAGTATTTAAGTTCATTCGTTACATACACATCTTTCCTCTTTATGACATTAAGTAGTTAGAAATGTACCCCTAAAGAACATTGAAATGTTAAGATTTTACCTAAACAAATGACACAAATCCTGAAAATGAGATGTCAATTCAAGCTGAAAAAAAGCGAAGTATTTTTATCCTAAAAAGTAGAAGCGAATGTCTATTATCAGATTATTCGAGTTTCGCAGCGACTTCAAATTGGTTTCTTAGCGGAAGACCTCGGCTAAGTTTTGACAGGCGGAATTGATTTTTGTCGCTGTTTGCTGCAGATTTATAGGCTGCAATCATTTATATATCTTAGGATAAACATTTAAACTTAACTAAGCTATTTTAAGTTGAACATTGTTTAGAGTTTATTAGTATAAATAGGGATAGTCTTTAATTTCATAGAGCATACGTTCATTCTCTATTTCGTAGAATTCATATGAAGACGTCCTCGTTTGTCACCTTGTAATAAAAAAAAAAGTAAGATCAAACCTTTAAATCACGACAACTCCTATTTTTACTATAATAAATAAAAATATAACATTAGCAAATTAATCTAATTCAGCATTAAAGAACCTCCATTAGTGTTCTAACGCACATTAAAATCCTACTGAATATATGAATGTATTTGGTGAGCTTTTAGCGTTGGCTACAGTCAGTTAAATTCGCTCAGGTAAATGTCGATATCGAGTACGAGCTAATGTCATTAAAAATACTAATGGAAATTGGCTGATGTCAATTAATCACCAAATAACTGGCAAATGTACGTCTGATATAAGGTATTTAATTTATTTGTTTGTCTCTCACTGAGAGCGAGTGCACACCGTTGACTAAACTATCGCACTGTTTAGCCTCGCTTTGATTCCTACGAGCTTATAGAAGGTGAGCACACTACTCGATTTTTTGTTGTGCAACTAAACAGTTGAATTGGCTGCGAAACAATCGACAATCGCACAACAGTTGTGTGTAGTCAAAGGTGTGCGCCAGCTCTAATAATCCGAAATGGGATATAAAGCAATTGACGTGTGTAGTTGAGTAGACGTAATGTGAAGGGACAGATGCCAAGACTCCTCCTAATGGAAGTTTGTGATCACTGCCTACCACCAGCAACAGGCGTAAGCTGTAGATAGAAATAATTATTAATACAATGAAATGAGTAAAAGTCCACCATCCCCATGAGTTGTCACTTTCTTCGCCGAACATTATAAAAATTAGATTAAGCACAAATATAGAAAAAAACGCAAATAAATCGGTGCAGTATACGCACGCTATACCTTATAGGAAGTTGTTCTGCTTTTACTGAACTACTAACAATTTCCGCTTGGATTATTCCGCGTACAAAGCCATGTACTGCTTATCGTAAACACGAAGTAAAAGGCTGCACAACTATAAATCGAGTAGTGTGCACCTTCATATAGGCTCATAGGAATCAAAGCGAGACAAAACAGTTGTGCAATAGCTTAGTCAAAGGTGTACGCCTGCTCTTAAAGTCTTATATGACTGCTGATATATATTCTATCTATACATATAATAAAATTGGAGTGTCTGTAGTCAAAGGAAAAATTCCAGATTTCGGGAAGATGATGTATTTGCGTTGCTGATAACGAAAATCGTATTTAAAAAATGTTTGTCTGTCTGTCCGCAAGCCGCATTTGTTCCGGGTAATATCCGAAGCGGCTGGGCCGATTTCGACCGAACTTTCACTGGAGGGTAGCTGACATGGACGGGCATATTATAGGCTACTTCTTTATTAATTCCGCGCTGTTAAAATGGCGACCGTGCCGCTATCTCTGGAAAGGGTTTACCGATTTGGACGGGACT
>LD688956.1:5368971-5386926 GCA_003118335.3 Papilio memnon
TAATTCCGCGCTGTCAAATGGCGACCTGACCGCTATCTATGGAACGGGTGGACCGATTTGGATGGGACTTTGACTGGAACGTAGCTGATAAAAAGTAGATGCATTATAAGTCACTATTTTCTTTTTAATTTCACGCTAACGAATTTTACGGGCGACAGCTTGTTTTATAGTAAAAGTGTAATTTTACTGACGAATGATATAACATAACTCTAGAAGGAAAATTGTCATAAAATAATGATATAAAAATTTCCAGTGACTAATTTAAGTAAAAACATTTGTCATAATTCAATTAACATTGTAAAACTCTTGATTCTTTCCTATTTTAATGAAGTTCTTATATCAATAAAGCATTGAAAGTTTCTAACAATAGAGCGCATTACATGACTCTTGACCCGATTTGAACAGGCTATCGACGCTTGTAAATGCGATTAATATTGTAATAACGAGGGAACAATGCCCTACAGTTAAGTACTCGACATAATTCTAATGACAATTTAATTAAAAGGAGGAACATACTTCTCTTGTCTTATTTATTTTCGAAGTAGATTTACTTTAAAAATGACAAAGAAATTTATCTCTACTAATTGACTTTTATTGCTTGATTTTTTAATTCTTTTCTTGGCTATCTGAAAGATCATTTCAGGATTAGAAGCTTTAATAATGGTAGAGATGTGATTGTTTTTATAACCGAAATACATGTAAAGGAAAATCACAACTTCCAATTATTTTTTTGCAGAAACAATTATCAAATCTTTATTACATTTGTAACTCTACTTTGTTTTACCATATAAAGCAGCTATAGTCGACCGTACGACTTATGTAATAGAGGTGATTTTACTTCGTACAAAGTTTATACAGGGTGTTCGTTGCGTGCTAGCCGAACTTATCTCTGAAACGTAATTATTTCAGGAGTGTCGGTAACTCGACTTTTATAAGAATTACGTCGACCGAATTAGCTTAATAACAGGCGTTCCTCGGACGTTGAAAAACATCGGTTAATTCCATACACAGTTTGAGATAGGAATCGCGAGGTAGGGGTAGTGGGGGGGATTGATGAAAGTAGGCCGCTGGGGAAGGTGGCTCGGATATTTTTATTTTTTATAGACATGGCTACTTTATATGTAAAATATGTTATGTATATTCCAACATAGTTTTTATTGTTATAATTTCCCTACACTTATTCCACTGGGATGGGGTTGATGGGTTTTCGGTTGCTGATAGAATCTGTTTCAATTTCATACTTGGTATTAAATTATATTGTTATATTAACAGAATCGTGTAACACTGGGTAATTTAAACAGAACTTAAAATAATTTATTCAAATATTTAAACTTAAATCATTGAGTCTCATCACTCAGTAAGATTTTTATTTTCTATCAAGATAATAAAAAAAATTAAAGGAGATGATCACTGAAAGCTGGTTTTAATTTTTTTTTAAATATTTTAATAGTCGTATTTCATAACACGACATATTTTTTGGTAATAAAGAGTTGGACTTCTCCCTCATCCGGTAGATTATAGAACCTTGAGCTACCATTTTTTTAAATATTTTTTTCTATGCTGTTATCTAAGTAAAAAAATAATCAAACAATCTTACCTTTGTGCTACAACCGCAAAAAAAATAACACGATGACTCGAACAAATAAAAAAAAATAAACTTACAACCAAACTCACAACACTATACTTTAACCACAAATTACGTTTTTAATACGTTTTCTATTTTATTTCAGAAGTTTGTATAAAACTTTCCCGTCGCGCGAACTATTCAACGAGCGGCGCGCACATCCCTACAGGTATGCACTGAAACACTGAAAGCTTTGCACTGAAGCTCGCTCTGCCGGCCGGCGGAGTGCGTGCGCACTTTGACATTTGCACTGAAGCTTTCAGCGAGTTTTCCTACACTCTGCCCGGTCTCGATATGGGAAGTCGTCGTCATATTCAATGTTTAAATTGTTAAGATTTAAATTAAAATAAGATGTTAACGAATTGTTTAACATAATAATAAAGGATCTGCTAAGTTTTTGCTGATTTTCATTTAGACATAGTTTTTAAAAATACTTCCAATAAAATTACGATGTTTTCAGTGTCCCAACAACTTCATGCTGTATGATATTCGCTCTTTAGTGGAAATTGTTTGACTCTACAGTCAGTGAATGTTGCGGTTCCATCTTAAAAGCTACAGTCCTTTAAACATTTTGTACACAATGAGATGACGCGAACCAATAGGATGCAGCGTTTAAGTGTCTGCATGAAAAAAAAGGTAGGACAGATTTACAGGGATAATTTCTTTATAACTATCTTGTTGTTTGCGCATCTCACTGCTAGCTTGGTCATTTGTTAGGTGAAGTTTGTCTCGTTGAATGGAACAATGTAATGTAAGTGGACCACCGCGCGTTTCCGCGACTGTACATATAATCTCGTATGTATGTATGGAGACACATAACGTTGGCAATTGGCCATACAAATCACTGAACATTGTTTACTCAGAGCTTTCATAATTACATTCATTATTCAACACAAGATCTAATATTAGTACGTTTAAATTTTGATCGTTTATTTGGTTTGGTTATAGTAACCAATCACAAACCATACAATATGTTTATGTAAAAGTCACGTAGTATGAAAAACCGTAACCTCTGGATCCCCATGTTCCATTTCTTTGTACTTTAGGTAGGTTCATATTAATCAACTAGTGACATCTAATAACAAAATTCCGTAACCAGTATGTACAAAGCGGAAGGTTAGGGGCATATCAGAGACTTGTATACTCACATTATTCAAATATTACCCACAGTAGCCTTTGAACGATACTGACGTGATACTTTAGTGATTCTACTGTAGTTTAATAATCTGTGCATTGACAAAAATATGTTCTATGGTTAAAGACCATCGAATAATATTGTACAGTCAGCTACATAAATTGTATGTGCCTTTGGTTACGAAACGTGTCCGTGCACATATTAGTAAATATAATACATATTTTTGAAACCGAAAGCGTATGTAGTTTACTGATATTTTCAAATGTATGCATATTTATGCAGCTGACTGTACATTTAAACAATTATATGTAATGATCTGTGTAAAATCAACCAATCAGCGTTCGCCAGCTCTTATACTCTAACTCCAAAAGTGAGAAAGTTGACAACTTTATAAAAATAGGTACCTTTTATTGTACATTTCATAGGTACAGTCGCGTCCAAATGTTTCATAGTATAAAATAACTTCTTTGTTCGTCGTCTTTTCACAGCTGTAGTTGAGAGGCGTTGCTCGTACAGCCGCGCTTTCTGAATACGTGTCGCCTTTTGTTTCTGCCAAGACGCGATTATAATTGCCCTACAAACCGCTGTTTGAATGAAAACTGGAAGAGTTTTGTTTTTTAAATAATTCATTGTATTTCAATAAGAAGAAATCTGACTTTTTCAGTATTATACGCGCTGTTAAATTGTAAATTACTCGATGAAATTTTTAAAAAGGTCCTAATACGAGTTTTAACAATAGCTTAAGTTAAACGTAATGACAAATGTGAACTTAAGAGCAGTCAAGATATCTGAAAAGTACGATATATTACGAAGTGTGTACCGTAAGTACATCATAATTTTACGGTACGAACCACATTGTCCCTGTAACTTGTTACCATCTATACTAATATAATAAAGCGTAAACACACACTTCTTTGTTGCCTAAGATGTCAGCAATTACAGCATATTTTTGAATAATTCTTTTTTTAATAAAAAGCCCTACACTTACATCACGCTTTACGCGATATATTTTGACGCCATTAAATTTGGAGGGTAAATATTGGATAGAAACCCTAATGTGGGAAAGAGACTATAAGTTGCTGCAAACATCAAAGAAAGATTGCCATGGTTTGTCATCAAGTCCAATAAAATAAAGTTTTTATAATTTCACGCGGATGAAGCCGCACGGGAACAGCTAGTCTTTAAGTAAATTTATATCTTACTTTTGATATTGAAATACGTCGCAGTCACGATAATAAAAATATCATGTACAAATAAAACAAGACGTTCTAAATATATTCAGCCGCCGCCTTTGTAAGTTATTTCTTGACTACACAAAGAAATTCTAGGTTATTGCGTTCTCTGAACAACTAAAGTGTATGCAATGCGTATTTTATCCCGTTAATGCATATTATACTACTTTGTATACTGTATTTTTGTATTTCATTTGAAGGATTTAGATTAGAAATGCATGTTATTCCAAAATAACGTGTTTCACAGCTTTTTTAGGTTGTTTTTTTTTCACAGCATGACGATTATTCTCGGTCTAATTTGAAATTAATCTTACTAATCTTACTTCTTACTAATCTTATCTTACTTCTTACTAATATTATAAATGCGAAAGTTTGGATGGATGGATAGATGGATGTTTGTTAGAGTTTGTAGCCTAAACGGCTGAACGGATCTCGGTGAAATTTGGTATAGTTGTAGAGAATAGTCTGGAAGAACACATAGGCTACTTGCTTTTGTTTTTTTAATTCCACGCGGACGGGGTCGCGGGCGAAAGCTAGTATAAAAATAATGCTGTTTGCATTTCAAAGTTTTTAAATTAAAGTTCAGTGAAAATGTTTATCTTGAAAACTCAAACTTCTAATCAAGTTTTACAACAAATTCATCTTCAAATTTAAACATGAAACCTCACAGGATATACGAGTGAGTGAGGTGAATGACCTCTGATTAATAATTAAAATTTTTCTTATTGTAAATATGATCGGGTTCATGTTTTCGATTCTTTTTATTTATTTAGATATCTCATTTATTTTTCTTATTCTACGTGTATTGCTAAAAGAAAGCTACAAACTATCAAATAATTTGCTAAATACTTAAGTTTGATAGTACGGGTGTCAATTGGATGCAATTCCGCGAACAGTCTGATAAAAGCGCGTGCAGGAGGCCTAATTCCCCTATCGTACAACAAAAGCTAGTGAAGAAATCGTTCCCTTCCCAATCTTTAGCGAAATTGGCACCAAACAGATTTGTTACTCTATTTGTGAGACCGTTACATTCATTATTGTTATCATATTTTTAATATTGTCACTTAGAACGGTGTACAGAAAATTTCTATCATTTTGTTTGTTTAACTTTTTAGTAAGTAAAAATTTTAGGCGCTGTTGTTAATTTATTTTTTGTTTCAGTTAATGTAAATACTTCATTGACATTTACTGCAAATCTGCAACATTTGCAGCAAACACGCTGCAGACCACAGATTCAATAAAACTTTAAAGTAAACTTTGAATCTGACCTGGAAATTTCTTCGAGTCGAGGCGACTTCAGGCGTATCTTGTCGGAATATCAATTTCTTGGATTCGTTTCAATTTATATTTATTTACGAGGATACAGACATGATATGTTAGTTAATTCCCGAGATTACATGCTTACATGAAATATCGTTTTATTTATTTATTCCATGCATAGTATACAATATAATAAAACGTAAACACACTTCTTTGTTATGTAGGATATCAGCAATCACAGCATATTTTTAAGAATTATTTTTTTAACAAAAAGCTCTACAATTATTATATAATAATACATGCTTTAGGCTATTTGATTTGGGGGGTGATAAAGTTGGAAAAAAATAAAATTTGCAATTGAAAGTTTTTATAATGTCATTCGGATGAAGCCGTACAAGAACAGTTAGTTTTGAATAAAAGTTATCGTGAATTCTTTACAAAAATATCTAAGAAAACTATCAGGATGTAATCGTTTCTAGAATCTACAAAGACATATTTAAGAGACATTTTGCATCAAAAAACGTTTCGCTTACTGATCTGTTCGTCGATTCAACAAATAAAATGTGATAAGCCTTTGTATAAAGCCTAGGAGTATCGCTAACGAGCCCTTAATGTCTCGGAAGCTCTACATTGTACGGGAGCGTTTCGCCTGTCGCGATGATACTACGATATCAAATCGAATGACTTCGGATATTCTGTAGGATGCTTCATTGTTGACGCACAATTGTCTTTGGATTTCGTTTAAGAACTGAAATGTCAATTCTCTAAATATGTAAATGACAGGACAAAGAAGACCCTAATGCTATTTTTCCACGAAGGCAGAACACTCATCTATTTCGAGTATATTAAACCATCATTAGCACATCACTTTCTACTCTTTTTCTCTCTTTTCAGCCCTCGTGTGAAATTAGATAACATTCTGAGTTAATAGAAGGCGGAGAATCAGTGTTTTTTAAATAAATAATTTATTTTTAAGAGGATTTTATGTTTGTAGTATTAAATTTGTTTATGATTTCTCGGTTCGGATACGTAAGGCATGATTTTAACGTCAACCAATTAATTAATTGAAGCCATATGCCTTACAATATATCATGTTTCATTAAAATTACACTTAGTACACTCAGAGAGCCTTTGTCAGTTATAACAATGTATTAGTATTTACTCTATAAAATCTAAGCGTCACCGCAAAATTTAATTAAGTAACTTTACGCGACACGCAACGACAGAAGGAATTAACTTGATATTTAATATTTCATTTAAAGGCCGCCATACAAGGACAACATTACAACATTTCGAGTGGAACATTATGCTAGCATCGGGTAAACATTGCCAAGTTAATGGCGCCAATAGCAAAATCCTGACTAGACTTGAGGTCTAGACGTGCAATGTATTATAGAAAATTCTTTAGATGCCAAGTAATAAATCAACGATACAGGTTTAAGTTAGCCAAAAGCAAAGAATATATTATATCATAAATTAATATTATGGCAACCTTTTTTCTATATATGTGTATCGAATAAATTCAAAAATGACTGAAGTAAATTCCTTCAAAGACTAAGGAGGACTGACGCCTAGTCTAAATAACTTTGATTAATTAAATCATAACTAAAGGTCTTCCTGAATAACCAATTACCAACTCTGTGTCCAACAGTAAGTATCTACATTTCGCGTCTCAAAGACGGGTCGCTTAATTGTATAACAAACAATTTCTCTCAGCAAAGCTGTTCGTCGGCAAAACTTACTCAATTAACTTTCCCTTTGAACTCTGATTAGACGTTATTTATTAACCAGATTAAAGGCATACTGCGACCGCGGACGAGGGCGGACAAAAATACATCATATTCCTGTACTTAGAGTCTACCTTTAGTGTGGATTTAGTAAGAGATATTTATACTAATAATATGTCGGTGAATACTTAGAGCGTGCGCATACCTGAAACTAAACTATCGCACAACTATTTAGTCTCGCTTTGATTCCTATCAGCTTATATGAAGGTTACACTACTCGATTGTTAGTTGTGCAACTAAACAGTTGAATGGACTCCGTAACAATCGACAATCGATAGTTTAGTCAAAGGTGTGTGCACGCTCTTAATGCGAAAGTTAAAGTATCTCTCCAGTCTCCAGTAATTCATAAACTTCATCAGTTCCATTGATAATTTAAAATCTGACATTCAATAACGCATCGTAATATCTGTTAGAAAAGAACCCGTAACTGTATAGTAAAACAGTCAGCTTCATAAAATGTTCCAACTCAATTTAAAACCCTACGCTTCGTTAGTTTTCTAATGTAAATGTTTTACAGTGCAGTTAAAATATTCAACTGGAATGCATTGAATGAAGAGTTTGCTTTGCGAGAGATCCACAGACCGGACGGTCTCGTAGGAAATTTAATTTAAAAATAGCAACCTTTCTCTAACAAACAAAATATTCTTTTAAGAGTCAGCTATGCAATAAACGCTTAGTCAGCGTTATATCAGATTTCGTTTAAAGTATTTATTAAAAAAACTAACGAGCACGATATCTTCAACGGGGTAGACAGTGTAATAAAAAAATTAGTTACTATAACAGCTGCCGAACTATATTAACGATCTTGTAATTTTTCTATTTTTCCGCAGTATTATTAATTAGGTAACATCTTTGCTACAACATATTTAAACTAAACACCAATATTGTAATCTAAAAACTCGATAAAAGGCGATCGAAAAAATTTTGTCCTTCGTTTCTTACAAACTACTTCCTTAATTTCAAAATCGATTTCAAAGATGAAATATCGAGTTTAGCCGTAAGAGACGAAACTTGATGGGTTAAAAATCACGAGGATCATTAACATCGGACCCCTACAAGTGAAAAACTCTAAGTAAATATTGAGCTATTCAAGAATTAAATAAAGAAAAACGAACGAGAGCTATCTAAGTAGAAATTTAACTCATTATATTGCAGTAAAATTCAACTCGAAGGAAAACTTCAAAACAAACTTGCGATAATTTCCATCAGACATCGAACCTGAATATAAGTTTTCATCCCCGCTTAATATTAATACAGACTTTCAAAGTTTTATAAGAGTTCCTACATTAAATATAGATTTCGCGAAATCGTAATTTCTGATTACCTGAAACACGGAAAAACACTGTGTGGGAGTTTATCTCATTTAGAAAATTGGGCCTTGTTTAAATATCGCGATCAAGGAATCCTTCATGCATCTTCTTTCAGTTGCTAAATGTTAAAGTTTAAAGAACCAATAGCCTAATTGGTAAACACAAGTTAATTTAACTAAATTCATCAATCCATGATGGTCAATTGTCAAAAACCCGTTTTTAATCTAGTAATTTTAGTTCATATAGATCTCCATTCTTGCAGCTTGAACCTACGTTAAATTAGAGATGACTAGACCATTTTTATACAGTGTAGTAGCAGTAGATGTTCCTAGGGAGGAAGAGAACATCGTGATGCAACCTGCACATATCTGAGAAGAAATTCAAAGAAATGTATGTGTGAACTCAATTCAAACTGGGCCAGCGGTGACTATGGCCAATGCACTCCTAAGTAAGGGTAGACTTTGGGCCCCTTAGTGTGGATATATGAGATGACGATGATTACCCTCACCAATAATACTAATTATCCACAGGCTGAGATATTGAGTATTTTCCTTGCTTAGCTTTTACTTAAAATAACACGTATAATGTTTAACTATGTACACTTAAAAGCTCGTGTTTACAGTTTCAGAATGTAGAGGCGTTGTGTAATAAATTATGTGCCACTTACTAAATTCATCTTAAGCGAACACGACGCTTAAAGGTGTCATTGACAAGGAAACCACATTTGAAGCTTTCACTAAGTAATCAAAGGAGCTTTTAAGTTATCATATATACTTAAACACAACTTGGAACGTAGTTAAATGTAAATAAAGAACAGATGAGTATGTTCAAACTGAAATTGTACTTGAATAAATTGAATTAATACAACAATCGTATTGTATAACTTTGAAGTAAAAGTTTCGTAGATTCTCTCGAGTAGAAGTACTTCAAAGTTTATAGTGACAACAGTTAGAGTATAAAAAAATAAATTTATTTATTCGCAGTCTATTGTCGCAGAATTGGATGATAAAGTCCATGAAGCAGAAAATTCGACACTTCTTAAGTCTTAAATAAATCATTATAAATTAAAATAACTCTGCCTCTCCTGTCATCTGAAGACTGACATTAGTAGAGTTTAAAGCATGTCAGTGCTGTAGAAATGACCCACTCTAGCAATCCACTACGACCCTGTTAAGGACTAGCACCAAGTATAACTAATTCGTTGCGTCTGATGCGTGTGTGCCTGAAACCAAATTCAAATTCTTAGTGTTAAGAAGCTATTGGTACCGTGCCGGAGTAGCGCAACACTATACTATTGGCATCCACGTCCCGTCCTTATGACATCTGTCAATGTCATCAGAAATATTGAGAATAAGCGCTGCATCTATCGGGAATCAGTGCACTGAGTAACGAAATATGTTACCAATTATATTATTGTCTAAAAATAGTTATAATGAGATTGCATCTACGTAAAATGATTAAAATTATAATTGTTAAAAGATGTAATTAGTGTTTAATAATTAATTATTCAGAAACTGTACACATTTGTCTTGCGAGCAGGTGTTACAGTCCAGTAAGCATAGACGCAGGTGTGCCGGATGTCGCTGTCGTATCACATTGAATTAAGATCTTGCTTGAAATTCGACATAAGAGAATCTGTTTGCTAAAATACATCTTTAGAGGGCGCGCACACCTTTGAACAAACTATCGCACAACTGTTTAGTCGCGCTTTGATTCCTATGAGCTTATATGGAGGTTAAACTACTCGATTTTTAGTTGTGCAACTAAACAGTTGAGCTGCGAAACAATCGACAATCGCACAACATTTGTGCGATAGTTTAGTCAAAGGTGTGCGCCCGGTCTTAATATTAATAAAGCAGATTTAATTTGCACTTGACGAGACGTACCAGAGATGATGTCGTCTGCGACGATTACGTCAATAACGAACCGTGCTGTCTCTGAGTGTGATCGGAGATGACTGGAAAATCGGATAATATTAAAAACGAAAGGAAACTTATAATTTCTGTAAAGAATCTACATTTCTCTGTCAGTAGAACTTGCCATTGTGAAATAATTAGTTATTAAAGAGATCTTC
This sequence comes from Papilio memnon, assembly GCA_003118335.3. Taxonomy (NCBI): domain Eukaryota; kingdom Metazoa; phylum Arthropoda; class Insecta; order Lepidoptera; family Papilionidae; genus Papilio; species Papilio memnon. Next base: position 5,379,394 of record LD688956.1, read on the forward strand.
AATTAGTTCTCAGTTCCAGACTGAAGTAGTCAGAAATTTATGAAAAATTAAATGAAGGTTTCAACTAAAAAGAAAAATTAGTAAAACATGTTTCAAGATACTAAAACGATGTCTTAATTTCAAATTAATTAAACAAGGAAAAGAAAAGTGTAAAACATACCCAACAACGTATTTTTCCTATAAAATCTTAGTGTGAATTTCTACTGATGTAAATCTTGTATTAAAACAATATCTTGTCTCGATTGATATTAATTGGACAGATGGAGATATCTTCGTGTTCGTGTTCCGACAATGTAAACCCACTCTTACATCTTATGTATTCAGTAATGTTTAATTCAATATTTTTATGACAGGCATAAATCGTGAGGTGTTTTTATGAGAGGAAGGATAAGTATATTCAGAAATATGAAGAGAACTCCCGCTTCTTGTGTTAAAATTTCATGTCTCAGTCTGCGTACAGTTTATCTGAAAAAAAGTAAACGGGGACTACATAATGCTTTCACACGAAGATAAAACAGTGTAGAGTAGTAACCAGCACAGTACAGTTATCAAAACAGTACGGCTCTGGTGTATTAAACGTTAGAATTATATACTTTTCTGCCCTCGTGTGAAATTAGTAAGTTTATTCTCTGTAGATACATTTATTTGATTAACTTAAGTTACGTTAAGTGAAGCGTTGTTTCATTTGCTCATTCACGCGGATATTTTGCATATTGAACATTGTGAGGACTACAATTTATTTTTTTATTATAAATCTACACTAAAGGACTACCTTAGTAGTCGTTAAGTAACTCTGGGTTTTTTAAACTATGTTATAAGTTAACTACAAGACACTGTATACATTTGGAATTTCACCATCATCATCAACTTGCCCTTATCCCTTACTAAGGGTTGGCACAGTATGTGCTGCTCTTCCATACATTTCAATCACCCGTCATATGTGAATCCACTACCTTCTTAAGCATATCCTCTTTCACACAATCCAGCCATACTTTCTTCGGTCTTCCTCTTCCTTTGTAGCCATCCACATTCATTCTTAACACTTTCTGGTTTATGTCCCCAACGTCTCGTCGCATAACATTTCCAAGCTAACCTTTTCCACATTTGGAATTTGTGAATTCTTAAACATTGATATGTTAAGAACGAATGCTCCAGTGTGACTGCGTCCTTAATAAAAAGGTTTGTAGTTATATTAAAGTTTTAGGAATAGATCGTTCGAGGGGCGATTGCGAACCCTTTTGAGAACAAATCGGTTTAGTTCTGCTCCCGACACATTTCTTATTGTCTTTTATGTCCTCAGGATAATCTTATAAAAAAACGAAATCACTTGTACGTTGTTTATCGCAATTAGTTTACAAAATCTTTACAGAAAAAGTACAAGATTTATTATGATTACTACTTATTGACTTACCGTTAAACTATAATTAAATATTTTATTACCTAAATATAAATAGTTGAAACCGTATTCGCAAAAATTTACCTTTTATATTTTGTAATTTAATAAAAGTTAATCGGTTTTTTTTTGTTGTAAGTAAAAAACAATAATTCTTTGCTTATTTTACTCTATGACAAAACATCTCTGTAACAAGTGGCGGATGTTTTTTCTCACTTTATCTGTTTGCTTTATGGAAAAAACTTTTACCGCGTAATTTCTTTTCACCACGCCTAAGGCAAGACTTCTGAGAAAAATTATATTATGCTAAGTAAAAACACTTGGCGAATTCGAAGAATATTTTTCCTGTTAATTTAAAACTCTGATTTTTTTTAATTCTACATTTGTGGCATTTGTAAATGTTCAGTGTAATTTATCTTGCATTAAAAACTTCGACAAAGATTTGCCTCAAGGTAATTTAATGTTTATTACATATATCGATAGATGGCACTGTTACTAATTAACACTTTAAACAAAACAATAATCTAATACGCTCTCTAGATAAATTGGAACTAGCTCAATGTGAAATAAACCTTAGCATAAGATTTGGTAAAGAGATTAAACTTTTACAAATGGATCAGTCGGTCCCAATCCGAACCCTTCTAGAACAAATCGGATTAGCTGACAATATTGTCTATGTTTTTATTGTTTTATGTTCTTAAAAAGATGTAAAAACATTTATTAAAATAACAATAGAATTAATTTAATAAAGTACTCGTAAAACATCGTTAAATATTTACTTAGCCGAACCGTTGAAGACCGTATTAACGAACCTCTCGTATTACTTATTCAATCGTATTGATTAACAAAATAATTACAAAATTTTGTCTACGCCTAAGATACCTCTTAAGTAGAAATCAATTAGTATTATAATAGGAAGGGAAATCGTCTTTACTCAATACTTGAATGCTTTAGACGGCTTTGGAATCCATTGAAACTCGAAAGCCTGCAGGGTTCTACATGATACATTGCTGACGCTTAAATTACATCAATATTACAAGGCTTATTACGTCTTAAGTCCAAAGGGTCTTTCACGAATATTCATGAGAACGTTTCGTAACGTCATCAGTATTAAACTCGTAACTCTACCTAAACAATTACACCAACAAATCTCATACAAATTTAGTCAATAAAGTTCCAAATCCTTTCTCGTAACAGTCACACTAAACTCGTGATAGACCCTCTGTAACCTTGTAATTAAATTTTATTAAAATAATTTAATATATCTACGAAGAAATTTAAAGATGCTTACAGTTAATCAACGCGCACTGAGCAAGCTTGATTAAGAGTCAGTTGCCCCCTACTTAAGATAAGTTCATGGCCTTCGCTAGGGGAGAGAGTCACCTTTTTTTTCTCGCTGGGAAAATGCCTTTACGCATCCCCCCCTAGGGTTACCAGGGGGGGGTATGTGGGACTCGCCGGCCAACAGATGGTAAAATGGCCGGAATACCCACTAAAAACCCAGCGGTGTTCCTTCCGTCCGCCTATGGCTGGGTCGCGGGAACGCTCGCGCTTTCTTCCGCGACCCAGCCGGCAGGGGGAAGAGTCACCTGACGATATGCGACCAAACAGAATAACATTCGTTATATTACTTACTAAAACCAACATCATGTTGTAAACTTTATGTAAAAGAGCGATATTTTGTCCGCATGTTAGGGTAACCTCCCGACTCCCCGGGGAACGGGAGACAAAATAAAACTAACGAGTATGGACCACAGTTCGAAGACTACTAAATATTCTAGTTGCAAAACACTTGTCAAAGCGACTTTTATAAATGTGTAACAGAAAATAACCGTTCATTTCTTGGTACGAATAAAACTTCATGTTGTTACAATTTCATGAACATTTCAAATAGTTTTCTTACATTAAAGCATATTGTATTTTATATTTTTAGTATCTAAAAACTTAGAAAAAATCTTAATTTCTTTATAAGAACTTCTTCTCTAAGCATCTCAATTGAAATATAGCTAGACTAGCACGCAGTTCCGTCCGCGGGAAATTTAAACAATGTAGTTAGGCTTTGTTTTATTAGAGACTATGTTCTGCATCTGTGCCAAAATTAACATCTGTTGAACCATTTTTGAGATACATAGTAAAGAAACTTCCATACATCCAAACTATCGCATTTATCAATTTACTACGAGTATGAAATATGATATAGTACCTTTCGCCGGCGACTCCGTCCGTGTGGAATTAAAAAAAAAACAAAAGTGAGTAGCCTGTGTGTTCTTGCAGGCTATCCTTTACATCTATACCAAATTTCATCAAAATCCGTTCAGCCGTTTAAACTACATACTCTAATAAACATCCATCTAAACATTCGCATTTATAATATTAGTAAGATTAGATTACGTCTTTTGTTATTTCATTACTTCTGTGCTTTATATGTTTGATTTTTCAAAAAGAATGATAAGAATAAAAACATGCTGTATTGTATTTGACATTAAAAATCCGACAATAACAAAGAATCGTATAAAAACGCATTCGAAATGTAGTAAAAAATAAAAAAGATGATAACAGTTATCATCTGTATATTCACGTATACATAACAGAAATAATACATGTTTGTACTCGCACACAATATGTCTGTTTGCTTTCAATTCTAGTGGAAGTGAAATATAATATTGTTTCGTTTCGAGCAAATGTCTCCTTTAGTGAAGCTAATGTAGGCGTGTCTCAGCAACACGTAACACAAATGTGTCAGATGAAGTCTTCCAGAAGATTTTTGTTTTATATTTAACATCCGATCGTCATAATTTTATTAATTATGTGGTTCAAGTCAACGTTAATGCCGAGAGAACCTCCTTCATTTATGGAAAATTAATTTTATCTATCTATATATATATAAAAGAAAGTCGTGTTAGTTATAATACACTATAACTCAAGAACGGCTTTACCGATATGGCTGAAAATTGGTGAGGAGGTAGCTTAGAGCCAGGAGACGGACATAGGATACTATTTATTCCGTTCGACAGCGATGGACGGATGGATGTTTGTTAGAGTTTGTAGCCTAATCGGGTAAACGGCTTTCAATTAAATTTGGTATAGGCTACTCACTTTTGTTTTTTTTATTCCACGCGGACGGAGTCGCGGGCGAAAGCTAGTAGAATATAACATTAAGAATCGATTCGTACTTATCAAAATAAATAAATACACAAATAAAATAGTCGGTACACCACACAACGGTTTAATACAGAAAATAGTGACCACTGAATATAGATACGACTGAATACAGGCTGTACACTTTGCGGTAAGACCGGCTTTGATACGGGCGATACAGTGCGACACAAAAGTGTTTTCATAATGTATTACATGTGATCTAATCTTTATTTACTGTGTTAAGTGAAGGATTTTATTAAATTTCAATTAATAGTTTTTAATAACCACTATTGTCGACCACTGTACATTAAACGTAAAACCCGCAATTCATGTCTTCCATTATTGTGTTAGAATCTGTTCTCACTGCATATGTGTTCTCACTCATGCGAATGAATACAAGAAACATTTGACAACCTTGAACCTGTCTTTTTATTAATTAAATCCCAGTCTACTTTCACACCATTTTCTAATAAGGAAAGAATGACAGGGGAGGGGATGTATAGAAAGGGTATCCTGTATTTGTATTTGTGCACTGATGGGCAATGAACGCTTTGCTTCATGTAGCCACTTGTTTGTCCCCGTGTACTACAAATGGCAACGTTAACTTATATTTGACATAGAGGTCGCTACTATGGTAAATATCTGACCAATTAACCCGTCTGTTTGTCCGCGGATGTTTAGTCTAACGATGTTACATCGACCTTGATCTGGCGCAACTTTATCTGTTTTCCAATTGCTCTTCGATCAATAAATAAATATAATCTTACTAATATTATAAATGCGAAAAGATGGATGTTTGTTAGAATTTGCAGCTTAAACTACTGAGCGTATATCGATGAAAGTCATAGATGTAGATAGTCTGGAAGAACACTTAGGCTACTTACTTTTTCTAATTCCACGCGAACGGAGTCGCGGGCTAAAACTAGTTTATTATACAAGTATCAAACACGTTGGTTCTATAATTACTAGATGAAAAGCAGCATATTTGGTATGTGCAAAAGTAAATTGATAAAAATCGACACCTTTAGTAAAGGCCATCTTTAATTTTATCATATTGAAAACTATATTTAATAAAAAATGTTTTGGTTATACAGTTATGTTTATATTTTGATTATTCTATAAATAATAAGATAACTTAAGTTATCTTATATTGATTCGTGTAAAGTTTTGTTTTAAACGAATTATGTAATAAACAATTTTCACTCAAGTTTAAATGATGTGTAGAGTAGAGTTAAGCCATATTAATATACTAGCTTTCGTCCGCGTGAAATTTAAAAAAAAAAAGTGAGTAGCCTATGTGTTCTTCCAGACTATCTTCTACATGTACACTAAATTTACATCGAAATTCGTTCAGCAATTTTGGCTACAAACTCTAACAAACATCCATCCATCTAAACTTTCGCATTTATAATATTATATTAGTATGATTAGAAGAAAACAACTTAATAGTTGTTCTGAATAAACAGCAAACATAATTTAATATTTCATTGAAGTGATATAATGTCATTTACTGATAACTTACATGAATGAAGGAAATGAAGAACTGATCAAAGTCTACTTAGATACTTAGATGACCTTACTTTCATTGCATAAACAATGGTAAGTGGCTCACCAGTGGTCGACAGAAGCCAAAATATAGTCCGCGAATTATTTAAAATTTTGCGGGCAATTAGCTGTACCGTCAGAAGTGTGTTGATTATTCAAAAAAATAGTGGATTTTTCACAGACTTTGGACACATTTTCCTTACTAAAAAATTGATAGGTTACACATTTAGGAAGAATACTACACCCATGTGTTAGAAGACAATCATTATATTGTACAAGATATAATTCATAACAAAACCAATAATCCTTACTAACTCTACAATTTGTAGGTGTAAATATTTTTAACTTCAAACCACGAAGTCACGTAAATATCGATTGTAATTATCAATGCTAATTAGTGTATATTTATAGCAACGTTGGGCAATTTGCGCCCTTATCGCCGTCAATAAAGTAACGGAAACGTAGCAGATATGAGGCCAGACGTGGCACAGGGTCAGAGCTCAGAGGTACGACTTAACCCAAATATGCTAGACGCCTTCTAGACTTTGATATTGACCATTTATTCAATGATAACTTTTGTCGGCGACTCCTTCTGCGCGGAATTTAAAATAATGAAATTAAGTAGCCTAAATTTCCTTCCAGACTATGTTCTACATCTATGCTATATTGAATCGAGATCCGTTTAGCCGTTTAAGCTATAAACTCTAACAAACATACATCTAAACTTTCGCATTTACAGTATTTGTAAGAAATAGATGTACGACTTATTGGTTAAGCAATAATTGATAATAGATGGCGCTGACAACAATTGTAAATATATTTTCATTCATTTAAAAGTAAAAGCATATTTGTATTAAATAGTAACATGTTTTATAAGGTAGTTAATAGTAAAATTATAATTGTTAAAGTTGCAAAAATATTTTGGATAAAAATTTAATATCGTACTGGCATCCTAGGAAGCATTAGACATAATTTGAATTAAAAAAAAACAACGAGGATTTTAGGCGCGAAACGAGCAGTGTAACAACGTTTTTATTATAACAATGTAATTCTACCAATTTTTATATATAGTGTGTGTGTTTATCAGCATTATAAAAGATTTTATCAATGGTACGAGTGTAGACATGGTCCAAATAATCTTGATTTAAGAAGCAGCAATATTTAAACAATAGTACCACCATACGATTTATATCAGAGTAAGGTAACAAATTGCATTAAATAAAAAAAGTAAAATATTAGTTTTGCGCGCCTTAACATTGGCGTCCCGGGCAGTCGCGCGGCGACGCAGTCACGGCGGGCGCAAGAAGAAGGCGAGGGCGGCGGAGAACGGGCGACGCATCACGCGTGCGTGACGTCATCAGCGCGTTCACGCATTTTGTGATTTCAAAACGAAAAATTAAAAAGTTAGTTTTAATTTTATTTATTGGAACTTTAAGATTTAATTTAGTTTCTATTGT
>LD688956.1:5387008-5407997 GCA_003118335.3 Papilio memnon
CTACAACGGCAGTTTAAACCAGTGAGTCTTTACAGCATATTTACTATTGCTGTGTTAAACCGCCCGTGTATGTCGGCCCTAAGCGGTAAACTGCGTTATCGCTTCGTATGGTGTCGCGTCAGGACTTTGGAGCTTTTATCTTGTGGACAAACCCGAAAGGCGTTTATCTCTGACAGTGCTCACTGCTCAGTCGCGTTTGATGAGCTTCTGTTTTTATAGCTACAATATCTAAGGGATGAGTTTTTTGTTAATTTAATTTTACTAGAGATTTACAAATATGTCATTTGTTATGTTTTAAAAGATAAGAGCTTTATTTTTTTTGTAATTCGAATTACGTATTAGAAAAATTGTGGGATCTTTTCAGATATGTGGAATAAGTGGATTTTTCAGTACAATATTTTATTTTAATTGTCAATAATAATCGCAGACGTATTTACTTTTTACTTCTTGTCCCGAACTACATCTGACATGATATATCACAGTAATAAAAATAAAAATAAAAACACCAACTAAATCACCACACAGCAACGATACTTCATTTATTTAATAACAAGATTAGGTGTCTCTATAGTTCGTAAATAAATTAGGCCCTTTTAAAAACTTTTAATCTGGTCAGTATTGGAAGATGAAACTCGAGCTTTCTGACAGGTGATAAGTGTCTATTACTTACACTATAATTATCTTTTGCAATATTAATTAAAATTTGCATATAAAACATTTGTTATTAAAAAAATCACGATAACCTATTGGTTTGTTTGATCAGTAGACATGAAGAAAACTCCCATCAAATTTGGAATGTTACTTGACATTTATTTCTGCAAGCTAATCCAATGCTTTATATGTACATATTTATGCAAATTGTGATAATTGCAAGTAAACAAGTGATTGATGTGGTATAGCGACAGACAAACAAACTTATCTAGCAGACATTGATTGTAAAAATATAGTAGTTAATGCAGCGCAGCGCGTTATCTCGTGTCAGAGAGATCGTCAGAGGGTGGCATGATTGAGAGGTTATCGCGCCAGGGGTGCACAACTTGAGTTTGCTTTCAATTATTTGGGAATAACCAGAGGACGTGTATCTTCAATTAATTAGTTTTTTAAAACGCCAATAAGTAATTATCACTACACATATTTTTATTAAGTACCTACTCTTATTACATTGTATTACATAGTTATAATAGAGTGAAGTTTCCTTAAAATTATTTGATTAGTTGAAAAAAGGCTTAAGCGTTCCGTGAAAACCACATATGTAATTTACAATATGTACACGAAATTCGTAACAATTTGAAGCCCTTAAGTTGACAATGTATTGATCAGAGCGTTGCTGTCGTTGTGGGCTTCCCAGACATGGGATTAACATAGCTAATTATTTCCGAACGGAGCCAGTTTCGCACTAAATTTGAATATTTACTCGAATGTACCTTCATTTGAATATCAATATTGTTATTGGTATTTGCTTTGATTATGCTTCAATTATGTTAAAGTTACATCGGCTTTGTTTATCGTTTTAATCCTTTAATCTAAATGTACCAGCAATCAGTATTTAATTCAGATACATCAGAAAATTAATAATTAATCAGAATTATTCACAAAATATCTATTATTTCATAAGATTATAATCAATTCCATTCTTACTAATAAACAAATATTATTTATCTCATAACAGTATAATTAAAAACACCTATAAAACCATACCCAAAAACACAAACCGTCAATTTAATTTCTCCAGTTTAATCTTGCGACCTGCGATTTATCTCCCCTGCAATTTTATTTTTCTGCGTCCCGGGTAATAACGAGATGACGGCCACAGTCACAGAGATTCAGCGGTCGTGTTTCCCTCACATACGTTAATATGCTTCATTCATAAACAAGTGGAAAACGCTAATACACCTGATATATTGAATACAACATGGACACGGGTAAGTTATATTTTTTTAATTTATAAATTAACTTAATTATTACACTTGCTATTGCAATCTCGATATCAAATGCAGTTTAAACCTTATAACCTTACCAGAAAACTAGAAAAATCAGAACAGAACTAATTTCTTATAGCAATGGCCACTTCACTTATAGTTCATTCACTTTGAGTTGTCAAGTTGTGACTTGTGTTGTTAATATGCTGAAAATTGTTTATTACCGCGGATAAAATTGTATACGATAAGTTAAGAATACTGGATTTAATTTTTAAATAAAATTAGTTCGTTAGATGTACAGACTTGCAATTCCAATATGATTGTGGAAGCTCATGAAAGAGTAATTACTTTATTAGTCAAGCGTAATATAACGTTAAAAATAAACGCTGTTATATATAATTTTTGCGATATTCTTTGAAATACAACATTATAATAAATTTTACAAACTCGATTATTTTTTGTAAACGATTTAATTTAGTTAGCAAGTCTAGAAGTTGTAATACGTTTTATTATTATAATAGTTTTTATTACGACCTACTAAAACGTTAAAGAAAAACATAAAGACAGACAATTTAACTTAACTAAAAAATCTTACATCATCATTAAATTAATCACAAGCACTAAAACAAAAGATAAGCAACTTTATTCAAACGCCAATCGTGCTTATAAATTCGAAGAATATCGATAATTTGGCTATAGATAGTAAGTAGAAGGCGTCACAGGCAACAACTAGTTTATCAATGTTTATATAAACGAGAGAAAATTAAAGTGATTACAGATCGTTAATTAATAACAAGTGGCGATGTTTTCATTGCGCGCCAGCAATCGGTAGGCGTTGTTTACACGAGATAGCCACACGTCACCTTCAAACTGGGGAAAGGAGAGACAAGGCCAAGGACACTAATTGACAGTTATCACACTTATAAAAGTTATTACTTACTTTAATTGTGAAGAATACTGATGCGTACTTAGATTCAAAACTTAACAATACAGAGGTATCAATATTTTCGGATTAAGTGTTAAATGTTTGCCACATTCAATTCTAAATAGTCTAATGCAATAAGCAGAGACTTTTATTCCCTTAAATCGACCTCCCCCCTCCCAGATAATCCACTCACGTGCATGTAACAGAAACACCAGTAGAGGTTCACTTACTCCCGTTTTCATCTCCTCTTTAAAACGCCATATATTCTTCTCTTACAGCAGAAGATAGCACTCTTACAGAAGTTGACCTAGAAGAAGGTGCTTCCACAGCACTGATAGAGAACAGAAATGGCAATAATAACAACACCAATACAGATGTGCCAGATAATGTCAACGGCAACTCTAAAGTGCTCAAGAGATTGGAAACGGTACCTGACATCAAGAGAGATACATCCGGGATCACAACACAGTATATCACAGCTGGTATAGGTATGCTGTGTTTGGTTTTGTTTTTAAACAAATGAAGGTATACCAATAGATGTATGACGTCACGCGTTAATTAATGGTACTTATTACGGGACGTGGTCAATGTTAGAGCGTGTGTACACCTGAAATTAAACTATCGCACAACAGTTTAGTCGCGCTTTGATTGCTACGAGCTTATATGAAGGTGCGCACACTACTCGATTTTTAGTTGAGCAACTAAACAGTTGAATTGGCTGCGAAAAAATCAACAATCGCACAACTGTTGTGCGATTGTTTTGGCTAATAATAGTGACAGTAACGAACTAACCGAATAGTGTGTTTGCATTGCGATTGTTTTCTGGTCGGTTTCCGAGCTCCATTTAAATATTCGTTACTGTTTTTGGTTCCATAACTTCATGAGATGCGTTTTTAAACTACATCACTTGAGTTTTACTCCGTTTTAGCTCAGGTCAGGTATTATTTTCAGTAAATCTGGGCGCCTTTGCTGCCGGAGTCTGCATAGCGTGGTCATCATCAGCTCTGTTGAATACCACTCATGAGGTGAGTAATCTTATTTTGATCATCAAAACCCGTCATTAGGACAAGACAACAATTTCAAACATTTTTCCACGATTTATTCAATTAAAACTCTATCATACTTACTATTACTAATGTTATAAATGCGGAAGTTTACATGGATGGATGGGCCTAAACTGCTGAATGGATCTGAATGAAATTTGGCATAGACGTAGAGGATAGCCTGGAAGAACACATAGGCTACTCACTATTGTTTTTTTCTACGCAGACGGAGTCGCGGGCGAAAGCTAGTTTGATTATATGTGGTTGTTTATGAAGTAAATAAACTTTATCCTGGAGTGTTTAACGTTCCTCTGCTACATCGAAACAAACAATGTATAGAGATAATGTATTCATAATATTTTTGTTACGTTATACTATAGCTGTGGAAGCTTCAGCATTTAAGCTCTTACGTTTAAGCTCCCACGCTTATCATAACAATGCGACTGTTAGAACTGCAGTTGACGCTCTGTGAGCCTTAGCTAAGGAGTTTGACTCAAACAGTTTATATTCGACTAGGGTAGTCTTGATAGAAGATAGAATATTGTGCCTTCATACATGGAGGAGCGGACTCCGCCAATAGGAAGGGGAGGGGACATATCTTTTTCCTATGCGTCCCTTGTATAAAACTAAACAAGTACGATGCGTATAAACGTGTAGTGTTATTTTTAGTACAAGTTTTAAGTCGTTAATTTAGTTCTAAATAGTAACGTAGAATACCCTTGGCGAAGATTGCTTAGTAAGTTTGTGAATGTTAACTAGAGGCCCGCGTTGCTGCGAACTTCGTCTGATTTAATTAAACTACCTAACAATAGATGTGGTTTTCTTTCGTTAATTAACTACCTTCATTGGCTTATGAATGTCCCGGAGACGTTCTAAATGATATATTTACTCTAGGACTCACTTTCTAAACATTACTTGATATGTTCAACAAAAGACATTAAAAAAATAAATTAAAATGTATGCAATTACGATTAATAACTCCCAAACTATTTAAGTCGAATGTCTTGAAAGATTCTCTGTTACGGAGACGAAGATTTACGTTATTTTCCCCTCAGTGTAGCTTTAGTGTTGACAATAAACTCTTAGAGCCAACATAGACTACATTGTCGGTTGATAGTTTGATTGCGTTGGAGACAAAATCATATAAAACGAAATCATGTTTATAATAATCAAGCACCGATTAAACGGTCGATTAAGTATATAATGGGGACTAAGGGATGCCCTAATTGTCTATTAAATGTATGATTTAGTTTTAATGTAAAGTAAATGAAGTAGCATGAATTATAAAATCTGCCTATAGTTAGGATTTAACGCTTTTAATATTATTTAGTGCAAACATAATTTCTTGTATTGTGTGCGGAGTACGGAGGGTGTTTGTACAAAGGCCATTGTGAGGGCGAACAATACGCCCAATGCACGTACTTATAAATACTTTGCAAACGCAGGTAAAAGCATTGCAATGCATTCGCTGTAAAACTTTATCAACTAGTTTTCAGTTTAAACTGGTCAAAGACAGACATAGAAATCTCTAAACATATCTAACTTTGTTTAAATAGTAACAATAAGAGCGGGCGCACACCTTTGACTAAACAATCGCACAACTGTCGTGCGATTGTCGATTGTTTCGCAGCTCACCTGTTTAATTGCACAACTAAAAATCGAGTAGTGTGCCACTATATAAGATCATAGGAATCAAAGCGCGACTAAACAGTTGTGCGATAGTTTAGTCAAAGGTGTGCGCGCGCTCTAATTGAGACATACAATCGATGAATAACAAGCTAAAAGACAACAATATAATAGAAATGTTTAATCGATCATTAACTCTAATGTTTCATATGAATTTTGTTAGTTCCAGATGTACACAGACCAGGAATCCGATGTGACAAGAAATCAAACAGACCCGCATCCAAAACTTATGGTAAGCAAATAAAGTTCAAATAGAGTAAAACTGAAAACCAATATTAAGCAATATCAGATTTAAGATAATTTCGTTCTATTTTAAAAGACAATTTGAGATCCAAATGAGAACAAAGTGCTAGGTAATAATGCGCCTTTAAAGAGTTCGTTATTTCTAAAAAGATGATAACGCAGTTGTATTTAAATACGATTATTTTGTATCCAGTTCCCGACATTGATTTTAAAATATCATACTGACAAAGGGACAGATAACAAAGGTCAGACAGATAATGCAATAGTTAATTTTTAGAGCCTCAAATATGATGTGTTTATCAGTTAAGACTAGTTTAATGCGAAAACAAATTAATGATACAAAGCAAAAGACAAAAAACTATTCTATAAGAGCGTGCGCACACCTTTGACTAAACTATCGCACAACTGTTTAGTCTTGCTTTGATTGCTATGAGCTTGGAGGTGCGCACACTACTCGATTTATAGTTGGGCAACTAAACAGTTGAATTGGCTGCAAACAATCGACAAGCGCGCAACAATTGTGCAATAGTTTAGTCAAAGCCCACTCTAAAATGATGTGCAAATTTGTTAGGAATTTAAAAATTAATTTTAACCAACTTAAAAAATGAGAAGGTTCTTGATTCTTTTGTGCAATTTTTATTAGCTCAACTGCTCCGGGATTGAAATAATGACGCCCAATAAAAACTATTCATTTCGTACGGCCTTTTTTGTTTTCGATTTCCTTAGCAAATTTAATTTACGTTTTGCAGCTAAGTTCTATAGAGGCATCATGGGTGTCGTCTCTACTCTGTCTAGGCGCGGTGTGGGGAGCTGTGCCTACAGGACTCATCTCTGAGAACTTTGGAAGGAAAAAGACTCTCTTATACCTCGCACTACCACTTCTTGTCTCATGGATATTAGTAGCGTCTAGGTATTGAAATTGTTCTATTTCATCGTTTTGATTATTATTATCAAAGACATTTAAGTATATAGACATAGTGAACATTTTTTCACTGGTAACTTCTTTGAAAGGTACTATGTTGTCAAGTTTAGTATCGCCTCATGACCTTGTATTGACATGTAAAACATTTTACAAAATAAAACATAAACGTTATTTAATGACACCTGGTGAAGTGTCAACTATGCTTCCTCTGTATTCTTTGATTATTACTGACAGCAGAAAGTATTAGGATTCTGTGGGTTCCTAAATTTCTTACTTTTAAGATCTTCAAATTTTATTCCAAGTAAATTTAGTTTCAAATGTAACTTCTAAACGAATACACTCAAGAGCATTGAATACGGGCCACTTAAAAAACCTCAAGATCTCATAAACTAAGAATGCTAGGTTAATGAAATAAACGGTGTTTAACAGACAATATTATATTCCTTAAATTAAAATAATAATATTTACAACCCAGTACATTTTATTGATTAAAAATTACATAAATAAAAAAGCTCTCGCCTATAAAAAACGTGACTTTTTGTACAACAATACGATTTTCGTTAATATTTTCCCATTCCTCTGCGAGGAAGAGAAATTAATTCCTTTAAAGAGTATTTAATTACGTATTAAACATTATTTCATATAATAGCATTCTTAGTTTGCGAGATTTATTGTTTTTTATTTTAAAGGACCCATATTCATTGCTCTTAAGTGTTATTTGTTACGTCTCCATCAGTCCCAATGTGTACGGTCTATACGTGGGCCGGTTCGTGGGCGGCGTGGCGGTGGGCGCGTTCAGTGTGGGCATCCCGCCGTACATCGAGGACATCGCGGAACGCCAACTGTTGCCCACACTCGCTACCTTCTATCACGTACACTTCTCCTGCGGTGTGCTTTTTGGTTACATCTGTGGTAAGTACCCCTAGGTTTAATGATTTTATTTCCCACAGAAAATTCCAGCTTTTTTAACCTCGAGACCTAATTTTAAACAGTACTCGTGTGTAAGGGGAGCCTTATTTCTCATTGTAGTCAATGTAACTGTTTGTCAGAATAATGTTGCTATTTCCAAACACTTACGTGCTCAGCAATTGTAGGCTTCCTATGAAATCACAGATCCATTAAGACTTCCCTGTATGTTTATGTCATAGTAAAAGCTTCGTGAAAGATTCTAAGAAAAGTTATTTGTTTGGAAAGTAGCATATCTAGGTAAAGTGATTTTCTTCTTTAGCTTTAAGTAGCTTTACCCTTGACTTTTATCTACATTTATAGATATTTTCCCTAATTGGTTTCTTCCAGGTTTGGTCAACAGTACATCATGGCTGTGCTTCTTATCGGCCAGTGTTCCAGTCGCTTTCTTCGTGGCTTTCATATTTATACCCGAATCACCAGCTTATCTACTATCACAGGGGAAGAACAGCGAAGCCAAAGCCGCTCTGCAGTACTTCAGAGGAATCGATAATGATGTTAAAGCTGAAATTAAAGCACTAAAAGAGCATACATTGAACTACGCAAAGAACAGAGTAACGTTTAAAGAACTGTTCACAACCAGAACAAATGTTAAGGCTTTAGTAGTGTCCTTTGGTTTGATGATTTTCCAGCAATTAAGTGGAATTTACCCAGTGTTATTTTACGCGGAGAAATTATTCAAGGCATTTTCCATATCTTTAACTCCTCCAGGTGCTTCCATTATCCTCGGATTCTGTCTTGTATCTTCTACTTACTTCTCGACAATGCTACTAAAGAAAGTTAGAAGACGTGTTTTACTTCTATTTTCGTTTTTAATGATGTCAATCAGTTTGGGTAGTCTCGGTTTGTATTACCATTTCAAAGCGTCAAACGTCTCTATAAATAGTACTTGGATACCGCTCTTTACTCTGTGCACTTTCGTCAGCGTGTACGCGGCAGGAGTAGGTCCTATACCCTGGCTGATGCTGCGTGAGATATTCCCCCCGCATGTGACTAGACGAGCTACCGCGATTACTGTCGGCTTCCACTGGTTCCTAGCCTTCGGTGTGACCAAACTTTACCAGAATTTGGTGAATATGGTCCATCCTGGATGGGCACTATGGCATTTTGCAGTTAGCAGTATAGTTGGTGCTATTTTCGTATACTTCTTTGTGCCGGAAACGAAAGGTAAGACTTTAGAAGATATTCAGAATGAGTTCGATGGTATCCATAAAGGAAAGAAGCATAGACATGTTATAGAGTTAGAAAGCATATCTGAGGGTTAAAGTTACGTAGTTATGTTGTAAATAGAATAGGTATAGAATCAGTATTTTAACAGGAATAATAAAATACTTTTGGCCTTTGAAACCGAGAATATTGAACCAAATTTAGAATTACTTAAAAATTGTAAACAGACTGTGGTTTTTAGTTTAGTGGTATTTCGCTTTCATTATCTTTATAATTATTTATTTAAGTTAAATAAATCAAAAGTTGAATGATACAGACTTACTAATGTTTTTTTAATTTATCCAAAATTCATTAAATGTGTGAAATCCATCATCCATTATCAACGCACCATTCCTAGAATCATAGTTAACCAAAAACATCGTATGAGATCATTTAGCACCGCTCTACCAGCGTTTTATGAAGGCTTATTCTTAAACAATTTTCTCCAACACTCGGCTGCCGGGCCCAAATCTTTAGAGATAATAGAATAGGGTCGGCAGATAATATAGTTGCGATAGTTTTACGAGGGCGCTGGCGTCGCTGCGGACGTCGGTTGTAAACGAAGCGATATAGATAAAACCTTTACGACGCTGCGCTGGGACGTTTATAGCCACCGAGGGCTGAGTCGGCGCTTACACTATACTACACATTTTATTTTATCAATCGAAAATTTCTGATGACAGTAAGTATAACAAGCATCCGTTCAAAATTACCAGAGATACTAAGGGGCTGTCCCACAACTGGCTGATAGAGGCTCAGATAACTTAAAAATGACGTCACTGTCAGATAAGAGAACAAAATCCGATGTTTCCATTACATATTTTAGACGTTCGATTGTTATGAGACAATTTACAATATGGTGGGACAGGCCCTAAATATACTACTACGTTTTAAATAAGAACTAACCAAGGCTTGAAATTGTTCTTATCAGCAACGAAGTATTGTAAACAATCCATTAAAAAAATATCATTTTAAAAACATGTCTGGAATTTAAATATAGAAATATTTTATGGAATAAATGAGAATGTATTTGAGTGCAATGCATCCATCATACTCGGACAGATACCGATCGTAACAGCAATCTCTCTGCCTCACTTAGCAAATTAACCACGAATGTGTTCAATGTTTTCACGTAAAATGCCTTTATTTATATTAAGCCTGATTTAATCATCAGCATTGCCCAAGCTACCGTAATATGGGCTCACCCTAGCGCATCCAGCGGCTTCCTGCAGACTGTGGAGTTTGCTACTCTATGGTGCATTCTCAAAGGGTTTTTTAAAGAGAAGGGGTAACAGCGTGAACACTGAGGTGATCGACGCACATAGAGATTTACAATAACAGAAGAACTGCAGCTGTGTTGCTGGCGTTTCAGGTGACCTTTTAATATTTCGTCCTTGTTAATTATTTCTAACTAGCTTTCCCCGCGACTCTGTTCATGCGGAATTAAAAAAAAACAAAAGTAAGTAGCTTATGTGTTATTCCAGACTTTGTTCTACATCTATACCAAATTTCATCGAGAATTGTCCCGCTGTTTAGGCTACAAACTCTAACAAACATCCATCTATCCATCCATCCATCTAAACTTTCGCATTTATAATATGAGTTAGATTGTACATCGACTATCAGCTACAAATACTTCCTTTATAACCTTACCTCTAATGAATAAGTGGGTATTCATAACAATGAATAAAATATCTTTACGGGTGTTATGTCAGTTTTTTATACCGTATGAAACGTATGTATCTTTTGTGATATTTCCCATAAATATCAACCCTTAAATAGTACATGCTGTACAAGAATAATATTTTTGTTCCAATTACCGCAGTATTTTGTACGAAACAATGTCTCTCAGAATGCCTGAGGCGGATACAAAGTCCCGTTTTTTTGTTATTTTCTTATTATATTATTTCTACTGCACACATTTTAGACAAAAAAATATGACATTATTCTTTCTATTCCTCCTATAAAAGAATCTGTATAATTTGATCCTAATGGAAGGGAAATATAATATTTTTGGGCTCCAAAATAATTTCCTTTCATGACAAGCTAATGTCGAAATGTTAGATGCTCTTCAGTTCGCCCGTTAGCAATTTCCGGATATTTAACGACGTACATGATGTCTTTAGTGTGAGTTTACATTGCTGTAAACATATGTATTACATTTTCAGTCACAAATTTGAGTTTTAGGCTGGTGTTACGACAGTGGGAACTAACTCCTATTCACATTTTTCCTTCACTAAACTTATAATTTTGCTAACTTGATAACTAGCGTCAGTGTTACATGTGTTTGTTCCATCATAATACATAATGAAAAAACTCATTTATACTCGGCATGCGCACTCTAGTATATTACAGTGATATTAATTTCCACAATTAATGGGCATTCAAGTACAGTCGAGGGAAAAACTTGTTTTCCACCAACTGTACGCACGAGATAGCAACAAATTGGTCGCAATTAATAGCTACTGTTTGTAACTTTGACAATTTGTATCGTGCGAGGTTGTTTTATTAGTAAAGGGTAGTTAAGTTTGTTTATCGCAGAACTCAATACATTTATCAATTTCATATGAAATAGCTATTAATAAAAAATAATTAGGTTAAAATCCGTATTCCAATCATAAGGGAACAGCGCCATCTGTTGATCGGGACTACTTCAAAAAATATTTAAGCAAATATTGCTCGTATCCGGAGAATAGGATCTGTACGTGGCATAAATATGTAATCTTAAGTTTTGGATATAAAGTAAAAGTTCGTAAATATACCGAAAATTACGCGCTTCGCACTTGTTTTATAGCAACAACTTTCTTTTACTGTATTTTTATGATAATGTTCGCATTCCTTTGTTTTTCTGCCATTTCTTGGAAAATGTTGCGGTAACTTCGAGAACTTTCGACTCGAAAATACTTGGAGAGCGCGCACACCTTTGACTAAACAATCGCACAATTGTTGTGCTTTTGTCGATTGCTTCGCAGCCAATTCAACAACAAAAAATCGAGTAGTGTGCGCACCTCCATATATGTTAAGCTCATAAGAATCAAAGCGCGACTAAACAGTTGTGCGATAGTTTAGTTAAAGATGCGCGCGCTCTTAGGTGCCAATGTCAGTGATACTGGGACTTGACGTCTGTGTTGTATCATTCTTAAAGTCTTATTAGATTTGACTGCCTTGTTTAGTTACAATTTTCATAATAACCATACGCATATACCATGTATTAAATAAAGGCATCGAAAATCAGTCGAAATTCAAACAATCTGGAAACCTTTTTGTATATGCTTCATTATGAATCGAATCACGTGTCATCTGAACATTCGCAGTTACATCTGAGTGGCCGTATTATCAGCCGATTGTAATATCGTCCACGTACAAAAACGTGCAATGACAGGGCCAGGTGTAGCTATTTTAAATTTAATTGCCTCAACAGACTGAACGAAATCCCTCATACAATATTTAATATAATTTTCCAACCTTTTGTATCCGTTGTGCGCTGAAATTGGAACGTAATTTATCAAATCATGAGTTCATTCATTGGATTATTAAATTTTACATAGAGATTTTTATAACGGTTCGAGTTATATTTTGAAAATAAACGCGAGAAACGTAAATTAATTTAGATGAGATAAGAATCCAGAAATAAACTGAAATCTACCGTTTATGTTTATTTATAAAACAACTCATAGAATTTGAGACTCCTGGGAATCGAACCAAACATTTATCCTGTAGACGTAAATTTACTATTCATCTCTGCTTTTGTATGCGACGAGCAACTGTCCCCAACATTCAGCCAGTAATGTATGCGTATACACCAGAATAAATCATTCTGGTCTCGCGGGAGCTTGATTTACCCCAAGCCAAGCTTTACTCAGCCATTCAAATGTAAATTTTGTGGGCATTTGTTGATATTTTACGATAGTATGAAGATACATTGGCTTAACTAATATACGCGGCCGGGTTTACTTACGTTACACTACAGAATTTAACTATAGAACCAACTTTAGGTTACATGTAATTCAAAATAACTGCCACGTTTAAGTGGAGTTGTTAATTTAGTACTGAGAGAGTCCCTTAGTGTAGATTTAATATAGTCTACAGTGAGGAATGTAAATGTACCAATTAAATTACTCTGAGTATAGCACATTAAATTTTTTTTTATAATATCTGAATTCATATTCTAAAAACTTTTGTAAATCTTCATAATTAGTATCCAAAATAAATTCATCGAAGCGCAAGTCCGTTAAATATGATATTATTGTGAGTTAAATTAATTTGATGAGCACTTATTTAACGAGAGTCAACCCGCGAGTGAATTCCCGAGAACTGTGAGAGCAACGTGCCCGCGTCGCCGCGTCTAGACGCCATCGGGTTCATTAATATTAACTTTTTAGATTTTATAAATAAACATTTGATATCAACTTATTTTTGTACAACTATTTTTTGAGGATAAGATCAGAGAAGAAAATATCCATGTCATTGGACTCTTTCATTTACTGTAACAGTGTCATAAATTATTCCTTTAAAATTATGAGGTCTATAGATGGTCAGCGGCGCTTACAAAGCGACGTAGTAAAGATTTGTTTCATTATTTGGCCGTTTGAGGCGCTGTTCCCGGCGATGTGTATTGCAGCTATACGAGATCCAGGACTTGTTATCGATACTTAAATACATCCTAGGTTTATATTTGCTTTGATTGTTTAAAAATAAATCAGAGGGTCTATCACGAACATTTGCAAGACAGTTGCGTCAGAGATTTGTGGTTGCCAAATGTGGACATTGCATAATACACAAGACTTTCTTTAATTCGTTTAAGTAATTACCTTGCAAATAATTACAGAAGATAAATTTTATTTTCAATTCGAATTGAAAATAACAAAAGGTTTTTTCCAGCAAAAATAGATTTGAAAGGAAAAAATAGAAATGGAATTGAATCGAGTCTTAACCGAGTGCAGCGGGAAGCACTTTGTCGCTGACCGGGAGGTACAGTCGGCCACACAACTGTTACAAAATGTACAACAATTATAAAAGGTTAAATAACTCTTTATTGTTTTTAATTTTTATGTCACTAAACTATAGCAAGACGTGTTAAAATTTGTAAATCAAGTGTTAATCACAACGACTTTTAAATTAAATAAATTCTATGTCAAATTGATAATTAAATGTATTAATAAAAAACAATATAACTACTAAGATAACATGAAAAATTCATAATTAATTTTGCTAATCGCTGCTTACAAAAGTCTTAAGTACGAAGAATAAAGTACCAAAATACTTTATGCCGCGACTGTACATAAGACTTGAATTACAAAAGGCATTGTGTCGCGCGCTACGAGTGTGCGTGTCCCGCATTGCTGCGCTGCGACTGTGACGAACAAACATACAGAGATCATCCACAACGCTTTTTGTAGCACGCAAGATACAAACTGCAATTCAATCATTTGTTAACTTAACAAATATAAGTGAAACAGTAATAAGTAATTTATACTATAAAATAAGTGTTCTTACTATATTTTTAAGAATTTTTGAGCCACTGAAGCAGTTTAAAAATGTTCAGTTGAGAGACACAACAGGAAAGCGTGTTTCAATATAATTGAGCTTATTTCAGTTTGTTTCATTTCTCAGTTCTTGAGAAAAATAGATTTTTATGAAAAACTAGCTTTTGCTCGCAACTTCATTCGGGAATAGTGACACTCGGGAGTAGTGTAGCTTACCAACTTTAAAAGATTCTTTTAATTTGGCGCAGTAGTTTTGGAGCCTATTCAATGTAATGCAAAACTCTCCTCTTTATAATATTAGTATAAATAGACTAAGTGATACTTACATTTTTAGTAATTGTGTACGTTAGTTTTGAGTTTTAATTTTTTAACATGCTCCGAGCAAATATTATAGAAATTTACCGTAATATTGGCAGATTAGATAAAAAGCCTATTCACTTAACATCTAAGTTTTTTCTACATCAGTAAAATCAATAGTCAAGTCCTACGTGACCTTCACAGTGACCTTACAATAACTTATTCTACAGAAATAATGTGCCACTTAACTTTTTATTCAATCTCAATTGCGTAGTTTTCTAAGCACTAAATGTTGTTAGGCTCCGGAATCGGATCACGTTCGGGGCCGAAGGGTCCCCGGGAAGGAACACGCGTCACTCACCCCCCCTACCTGCGTACCGAGGAGGGGGGGTCGATTTGTCACTTAAAAGCTTCGGAATAAAGAATTATATTGGTATACATTTATTGGATCTTGAGATTTAGTAATATTTGTTCATGTAATTTTTTTCATTTGCTATTTATTTTTGCAGTTTTTATCTAACCGACATATAGACAATTTGTATAAAATTCGAAAATAGAAAAACACATTGTCGAGATTCGAACTCAGGATCTGCAGAGTACAAGTTAATTGCTTAACCCCTGAGCCACCGACGCTCAAGTACTTATGTTAATGTCAATTAAAATAATGTTATTTTCAATTCGTAATCGAATGGACATTCGTAGTGTAATATTAACTTATAAAATGACAGGTAAAGTTAACGATCGCACTTGTACTAGATCGTAAATAGAATAGATTTTTTAGTAATATGACATCGTATCTTCTACTCACGTATCGAATGAAACAAAAAGGTGAGTAAAAAATAACGTTTCCCGTCACCTGTGACGATACTACACTGATCGAATCGTGATCAAATTGAAAAACACAGAAAAACGTTTGAACCATCCATATTCAGCCTTTTATTTCAACAACCATTTTTTTGTAGTGAATTTTGCACATTATTGTTTTACAAAGAAACTTTCGGTTTATGTCAAGTAAGTATAAACTATAGTTTTCAAATATAATGCATTTTTATTAAAAAAAAGAACCATAATTTTTTTATAGAAATATCGATAAGGGAATAGCGACACTAACTACTTCCCCGCTTAATTATTTTGAATGTTTATTACTGAATGTTTATTACATTATCATAGTTTGGAAGCAACACATTAAATATAGACTCCGTGACTCCCGGAGTTTAATAGTCCAGAGTCTTGGAGACTGGGACAATCCGCGAGCGACCTTTCCCGCACTACGTGAGCCGATTGCGAACGATAGACATTCCCTATTTAACAATCCACGCAACACAGATTTAATAAATCCATTAACTCAAATTATATACAGAAAATTGAGGTTACGTTTATTATAGAATATGGAAAACACTCGTTTTACTCGTTTTTACTTACTTATTAAATACTCACTTAATATTAACAGATATTATAATTTGTACTTAAATATTTAATATTACGTATCTACATCTTATTTCTTACTAATACTATTGCTAATGTCTAGATGGATGGATATAGAATTTGTAGCCTGAACTGCTGGACTGATCTCAATTAAATTTGGCATAGATGTAGAGCATGGTATAGAAGAACACATATATTTTATTTTATATCCACGCTGACGGCGTCGCGGTCTAAACCTTAATGAACATGCATTAAGCACGACTCAGAAGTTTATCCGATGTTAAATAGCTAGCTGAGCTCATTAACAGCAATATAACTACAACAATGCACAAACAACGCTCCACTGAAATTTACATTTACACATTGTTAACTCTCCCGTGTAAACAGCAAAGCTTCCTTTACGTTTAGAAAAATCAAAACGAATACTTCTACAAATTGTAGAAAATAATTCCTTTAAATCTGACAAATCTACTGAATTCTAAAGCAATTATTGTGATAAATGACACAAAGGGATTCGAAATAGTCTAAACCGTACGATCTCTCCAATAAGACATTCTGAACTATATTTAACTACCTCAAGTTTGGCTGATGCGATGTTAAAGGTTAGCCACAAACAAATAAATCGCCACGCAGCGAGTACGTGACCTCGTTGTGATTCGAAGCGAGATTCACGACCCGTTAGTATATCAAATAAGTTTGTCACCCCATCTTAACCATACAATCTCCTCTTCTATTACTTTAGAGAATTATGTGGAATAAAATCTATTACTTCGTCCCATTTCGTGAAGATCCATTAAGTCGTTTTTAAAATACGTGGTGAGAAACATCGATACAAAAATTCGCATTTAATATTAGTATGCTACGGATATAAAAACATCTGAGAATTACCATATAAAGACAGAAGTATATTTTCGTGATATTCAGTCTTTTTGACGTTTACATAAATTGCATCGAGTGAACTGTTTATTATTATTATTCATGAATTATTATCATACAAACAGGTTTCGCGCGTTCGCGATGCAAATGTCAGCCATAACCAGCCAGCAATAGTCATAATATGAAAATAACATTTTGCAGTTTTATAAATACAAGTCTAGACATAAACTTTAAACCTACACTCTTAAATATAAACTGTGTACCTATAAACGATTTAAATGCCTTAAATTTAAATGAAAATTAACAAAATGGGAAACTAAATAATTAACCTCAACAACTTGGCTTATTATTATTAAAATTAAACAATGTTAATACAAAAATAATTACATTAATAACCGTATTCATGACAACGGCTTTTATTCGTAATATCACGTGACTGGTGGTGTTGATAACAGTAATCATATCCACATTACTCCACATCTACTAATCGAAAAATAAACTCTGATCGACACACGTTATGTTAGGAAGTCACCCATTAACCTCACGGCAACGAGCCATCAATTTGACACATGTACAGTGTACACGTATGTATGTGTGAGTATGACACACTTATCACCTTTTTTTAATAAAATAGTACAGTAAAGTTGATAAGGAGGAGATTAGAGTAAACTTATCCGTTATTCTCTATTTCATTTTGTCTTTCCTTTTAAGGCATTCGCAATTATTTAACTTGTTATAGAGATATCGCAATAACAATACAATCAATGCCTGCGCCCTCTTTTGTGGCGCGAAAACGCATGGACGAGTCGGCGCGAGCTAAATAACAAGATGACGATTTGTTTAGTGAACGTATAAGATTTAGATATATTAATAACTGCAAAATGTTCTTTATTCTAGAGTGAAATTTGGTATAGATGTAGAGGATATTCTGGAAGAACATATAGGGCACTTACTTTTGTTTTTTTTTTTAATTCCAGGCGGACTGAGTCACCGGCGAAAGCTAGTAATCCCATACAATCTTCGACCGCGCTTACCTCGGCAGGCACAAACGAATGATTTTCCTTATTTTTAAAGTTTGAAATGGTTTCGGTTAGGAGAGCTGCGTAAACGGGTCACGTAGTATAGCGATCCCAGTTTTATGTTCGATTGCGTCAGGTATGCCGTCAGAATTGAATAACGACGGTGAATTCCAAAGAATCGTATACTTGAATACGTACATATTAGTTGCTATAAAATATATAACAAAAAACAAATTACTGGTTGTTTTAGATACTGATTAAGAAGGATTTTTAATGTATTTTACGTTCTTTTCGATGAAATTGTAAAAGTAATTCGTTTAAACGAAATAACGAAAATAAAACGATGTAAAAAAATTAAGTAATCAGTACAAAACGTCTTGAATAACAAATGCTCTGTGCTTACTTCTTAATAAACTTAAGAGCTTCTAAGTTATCTGCAATCTTGTAGAGATTTATACCTTAATGGATATTACATTTAGAAAGTAACAAGTCACATTCTTAACTAAATACAGTGTTTACTAAATTTATTAATTAAAATACCTCTTTCAATATGGTTAAAATCACAAATATTGAGTAAAAAAATCATTTTTCAAAGTTATATAAAAACATCTTGATTTATTCCCCATCGATGGCAAGTTCACTCCGCGTTCGGAATTCATAACGAAATCAGTTCGAGTATTGAACTTGTGAGTTCAGATTTACTTTGCCTTTGACAGTTATTGCTTGCTGACAGTTACGTGGGTCCGACGCACTCGCTGAATGATTAAGTACCAGGAAAAAACAGCTGGTCAGTTGTCAACGTGCTGTACGATAGGTCCTTCGTACAAAAGGAGATGTATATTTTTGTAACTTTAATGTTAGTTTTAAAAGGTTACGTTGCCTTCTGCACGAAGGCTTTAATATAACAGAGAGGTTCTACTGCTAAGAAAAACACCTTATTATTGTTAAGTTAACTTTAATAAATCTTAAGTCTAAACCATTATTTAAGCTAAACAAATATAATTTGTAACATAATGTATGAAATAAGTAAAGCAATATTTAAATAACGCAGTTTGATTAACGACGAACATAAAGAATCGTTACCTGAATTTATAAAAGATCAGTTCTAGACATTCACAAAGTAATAATCCTTCACAGGCATCCCCGTGGCGGACAGAAATGTTTCAACTTAGACTCGTAATACATTTTAATACAATATTCCCAAAAGCTCGTGCTCTTGTACAATTTATGGCACAAAAATTCTGTTCAAAATATATTTTCTACATTAAAAAGGTCATGACATTTTCGTAGAGCGTCTACGGTCTACGTGCTCTACTGCCTCTACTGCCTCTACTGCCTCTACGGGACTACAAATGCAATGCAAGTCATAGTTATATTAAATCCGACAATTCACATTAAAGTTTTATTATATGCAGATCACGCTGTATCTAAATTAACATATTATTGCAAGGGTAACAGATAGTACAAAAACTGGATTAATTTTTGTATTTAATGATTGAAGTTATCGAGACGAACTGATTGTACTTTAAAATGTAACTTAAAGGTTACGTCACACGTGCAGCACTGGCAGACTGCTAGGTGTCTGGTAGTAGTGCGGTGTATCAGTGAGGGTGGTGGCGCCTATGACATCCCCGGCGGCCACCAGCAGCAGTCGCCGCCGGCGGTGGTGACGCAACAATGACGTCACGGTGGGGAAGCTGCGCTCGCCGCGCCGCGCGAACCCCAGCGCCAGGCGTCCGTCGGAGCGCCGCCGTACGCCCACGTTGTGCACCTCGCCGCCGCACGACACGCTCAAAGTGTACGCGTGGTTGGGCTGCAGAAAATGAAACAAATTTACGTCAGTCCATACACGTCTCCACTCTTGTGCTCGAGGTAGACTAGGCCAAAGTTAACCTTCACAAACCTCTTTCAAATTCCTAGATTATGTCCAGGTTTAAACTAATACGTCCATACTAATTACACCTTTCGATTTATGTTCATCGTGTATTATTACATTAATTAAGTAAAACACTACGGATCGAAAACAATCGCGGCGCCAATTCTACAACAAAAGTTTATCCTCTCGAACAAATGACTACAGCTTTGTTCTGCACTTGTCTATTTTTTCACTTGCCGTTCGTTCAACACAATGGAAAGGTCCGGGATAGTAAAAAACAAGTAAATAAAACAAGCAAAGGGTTGACAGGGGTAATAAAAATAAAATCACTTGAGACCTTCCGAAAGGATTCGGTCGAGCGTAAAATAGGACAACACTTTCAATGATGTAGGAATTTCTTGATTCCGAAGCGAAAGGAATTTGTATCCGCGAGACATGTTTGTTTTACGAGTTTGACGTCGTTTGCGGCCACTTTATGTTAACCAGAGCGCTGGAGAGTGAGGCGCTGGCTATCAGTAAACATACGGATATAGGAACCCTTTTTATGTTTACACGCACGCATTTACTTGACTTCTTCAAAGTCTATGTAACATTTTTAAAGAAATATTCTGATTGTTGCAAGATTGTACTAAACCAAAATTCGCAGTCGCTGCCTAATTGTTTAAGTGTTTGGATTCGAAAGTTTCTTTAATTTTAAAGGAAAGCAGTTGGTTAAAAGACAAACAAGGTCACTACAAGGAAGTTATGTAATGTTGGGTCATTGTCGATAGGCAAAGGTTTACCTGACTGGAAGGTCTAAGCACGAATGTCCCATCAGGCTGTCCTTTAAGTAGATTTTCCGCCTCCGCGCGGTCCACGTTCATATAGAAGGGCTCGTTTTCGACAGGCACCGGCAGAGGGCGCGCCGCCATGTTGCAGGTCTTTTTTGTACTCCATTTGTCCTCGATATCTTTTGAATCTGTCTCAGAATCTTCTGAATGCGTTCCGTCATTTGTTTCTGGAAAATATACACAAAATTAGAAGTTAATTCAAATGTACAGTCGGAGAAACTGGCGGTGTTCCAACTTGAACAATAGTTTGAACATTTTGAAACGAGACGC
>LD688956.1:5421947-5441225 GCA_003118335.3 Papilio memnon
ATAGTTGTGCGATAGTTTAGTCAAAGGTGTACTCGAGCTCTAATGATAAAGTTGTGTCGTTGTCTATCGCGATAAATATACTTCGACACATATTTATGTAGATTCTTCTGAATGTAAATTTCTAAGTTACGCACAAGTGAAATCGAAACAAGAAAACGCAACAATTTCTCAACGAAAGCTCAAACAATACGCTGTATGCAATAAACAGACTTTATTACATTCAATAGTTGTATACAGTGAGTTTAGCATAGTGTAACATTGTTTGTCAAACTGTTACTAGCTTATACAAATACTCGACCAAAATACCGAACAAAAACAAGCCTGAAAGGGAATTTTTCCTATGTTTCTAATCAGTTATGTAGGACATTCCAGTAATTTTATATTACAAAAAAAAACTTAAAAAACTTTAATTGGTTGCGCGGAAAATTTTACTGGTGAGAATCAAAAGTCGTTTACTTAGTAACATCAAACAAATTAGAAAAGCTCACGTAATCTGTGGGTCCATAAAAGTTACCCTCAGAGTTAGAGGTAAACTTGAAAGTGTGGAAAGCTCTTATTTAATTCAAAGTATAGCTTCGAACAAATTCCGCTATCTAATTTTACACGCCTACGTATGTTTTTTCGTTTACATCTAAAATGTTTTAGCTAAAATTAGAAACTTTTAATAATAATTAAACCTTGTTAAAAATATGAATGATTACATAATATTGTATTTGACATAAGCTTATACAATGTTACGAAAACATGGTTAAATTGACGGATGTAATTCTGTGT
Source organism: Papilio memnon (assembly GCA_003118335.3). Taxonomy (NCBI): domain Eukaryota; kingdom Metazoa; phylum Arthropoda; class Insecta; order Lepidoptera; family Papilionidae; genus Papilio; species Papilio memnon. The sequence goes on from LD688956.1 coordinate 5,422,722, forward strand.
TACCTCTCGCGTGACCGTTGCTGACAGGCTCCCCGTCTGCAGTTTTACACGTAATTACACAATAGTACAACAATCAGCGTAATAATGTAATACTCGTACATGCACACAGAACATTGAACATACCTCATCTATATGAAAAATCATATTGAATATAAGAGATCCGTGAAAAATTCCCCGAAAAGTATTAACTTTAATTGATTCGATATGCAATGTGCATAAACATCGCAAACATATTGTTGTTTGTTTAATAATGGTATGCTTTTGTACTGGTTTTCCCACGATTTAAGCTCATTTTAATTTTGTCTATCAAAGAGTCATATGAACATTGAGAGCGGGCGCACAACTTTGACTAAACTATCGGACAACTGTAGTGCGATTTTCGATTGTTTCGCAGTCAACTGTTTAGTTGCACAACTAAAAATCTTGTAGTGTGCGCACCTCCATATAAGCTCAGGAATCAAAGCGAGACTAAACAGTTGTGCGATAGTTTAATCAAAGTTGTGCGCGCGCTCTTTAAAACAAAACATTAGTTAACACCATCATTATCTTCAATTATAAATGTTTCATGCATTTCAAAGCTTAAACGTTGTCTTATTATTTTATCATTTGTTGGTAATCCCGTGACATCACGCTGCATGTACGGAACTGCGGTGAGCAGAGATAAAAAACAGTTAACGTGAGCGCGGGAACATCCGAGTCTCACGCAACGCGTAAGAGATTACATCACGTCTTGTTGATGATCGTTTAAACTCAGTGACGATACAGATAGGAAGAATAAGAATATTATAGTGATTTAGAAAACACTCTGAGGCATTCACAATCGATTATCTAAAACAATGCATCATGTAGTTGGAATAATGTATGGACTTATCTGATTCGGTGAGAGATGGAATTACAATAGTTCATTAACGCCTATTAGTATTGACAGGAGGTCAATGTCACAAGCTGTCGTGTCATCTGTATGACAATGACTGCACACATTCTGACAGAACTAACCCCAATCATTATGACAGAGTTCGTCAAACTTTAGTGATCTCATGCGTGATTCTAATTGTCTGCATCTAACATTCAAGCCTAATTATTTATTTAAACCTACCTCGTGTCACTGAGATCCAGCGTGGGGTCTGTCCGTTTGATCTGTCCTATACAAGCCAGCACTGTCTTGTCGTTCTCTACTCGCGCGGCGAGCTGTGCGACTAGGGTGGGCAGCTGGCGTAGCGCTGGCTTGTCCACTGCCGTCAGCAGTGATTTGTTGTCGATCAGCCGCCGCTCCACATCCGCGTGTGAGAGGGACAGGAGACGTTGGTGTGAGGAGGAGGCAGGGTCGCTGTGTAGAGTCACTGGCGACTGCAATATAAATATTAGCAATGGTAGAGCCCGCAGCAACATTGCCTATGACCCGCTCCTGTACTCTGACTAAACTATAGCACAACTGTTGTTGTCGATTGTTTCGCAACTGTTTAGTTGCACAACTAAAAATCGAGTAGTGTGCGCCATATAAGCTCATAGGAATCAAAGCGAGACTAAACAGTTGTGCGATAGTTTGATCAAAGGTGTGCGTACGCTCTTACAAGTCATGTAACACTTTCTTTCTACAAATAAATAGTCAGTTCTGAGTCGCGGCATCTAACAAATTAAACATCTATAATTAGCAACACGTAACATACGTGACTAAAGTTACGTAATGCCGTGTATCATCTATTCATGCTTTTTGTAGTTATTATGATATGAGATGATGGACGACACAAACAATATTATATCACACCAAACCAATACTAAAGCTCACAAAATGATTCACATTCTAGTAACTACGAGATTATCATTCAAATGTTTTTTCTACATATAACCACAAATATTTATGCTCCAGAGCCCCTTAATAGTGATTCAAATTCTAGAACATATGTAATCAAAAGGGAAATATAGTTTTTTCCATCCTCTATTCTGTATATTAAAGGTAAGTATTGTATCTGCGACTTTTTAACTTTTGTGATGTCTAAGGGCAGTGGTCACTTCGCATATTACGTTTTCACTCACGCAGTTTACTCGTATCACAAGTCATAAAATGTGCATATGCCGACAATTGCCCAGGGCGCTAAAATCGGCGAATCGCTAAAACCTCGTCCAAGGCGCTTACCAGTTCCTCCAGTTTGTGTAGCGCCTGCTTGTAGACGTCGACATGCCGCTGCAGCTCGTTCTTCATGGCGATGTGCAGTGAGATGAGCGCGCCGGAGGAGTCCGCCGTCAGCCCGTGCGTGCCCAGCCCTAGCGGGAACATCATGTTGTACATCAAATGCTTTTAACCAAATCTCTTGTTACAAAGTCATGGTACATAAAAAAATTGCTTAGTATAGTTTATTAATACCAATACTACACTTAAAGGAATCAAGACTGAGTATCAAAATGACATAATTTCTTAAGCTAGTGGTTCTTCTCTATGTACATTGTGAGTAGCATTCTATTTTGTTGTTAATCGCACAAAAGGTATATTAAGTTAGGAATAAACCCTCTTATAAAAAGTATTTCCGAGTATAATAATTTCGATAAAATTTTCCACAACAATGAAATATAACAAAAATATTTAAATAATGTTCATTGAAGGTGACCCATAACTAATTTCAAATTTAGAGCCGCGTTATCACATCCGGTGCAAGGGAAGGCTTCGAGGCTTCCTCGTCAGTTACCGCAGGCTCTATCGCAACACGGATCTATAATAAAAGCCTTCGCTATCGGAAACACTTCCTTCGTTTCGACATTATTTAATAAAAATTACGTCGAATGAATCATATCAAAGTAATTTATTTCCCCTTGAAAAATTTAAATCATTACAGAAAGATAAACAAAACAATAATATGAAATTAGTATAATGTACAAAAATAAAAGGGCGCGAACGCGCTGATGACGTCACGCACGCATGATGCGTCGCCCGTTCTCCCCCGCCCTCGCCTCTTGACCCCTCCACGGCTGCGTCTCCACGCGACACGCGACTGCCCGGGACAACATTATTGAGCGCAATACTATTGCTATTCGCCTGACTTCTGATGCGTTTGATAAAATCTATTTGAATGCAATTTGTTACCTTCTTGTGGGATAATTCGTATGGTGCTGCTCGTGTATGATGTTACTATTTGATAAATATTGCTACTTCTTAAATCCCGATCGTTTGGACCATGTACAAATGTAAACTAGTACCATTGATAATCTTCATTATTTGGTGATAAACACACACGCTAAATACAAAAAGTGGTAAAAATAAAGATAAAAGCGTTATTACATTGTTTCACACGCTGACTGTCATTCGTGTACGCGCTTCGCGCCTAAAATCCTTGTTTTTTTTTACAAAATTTGTCTAATGCTTTGTTGACGGCCAGTACGTAATTTAATATTCATCCGCAATATTTTTGAAATCTAAACCATTATAATTTTACATTTTACTTCCTTTTAAAACATTACAATATTTAATCTAAATAAACTTTTACTTTTATATTAATGAAAATGTAGTTACAATTGTTGTCAGCGCCATCTATTGCCAATTTTTGCTTAATGTAATATAATGACTCATAGTTAGGTATCAATTTATCTTAGACATAATACGGTAAGTTTGTAACCTCATAGAACAGTTTTATAATTAAATCAAACCCTCGTTCTCAAATGACCAGTTATCCAAAATAAATGCTTATATCTAAATACTGCTATCAATCCATTAAATACAATTACATAAAAACACTTCGAAATAACAAGTTTCGTGACCGAAGAAGCGAATCGAAAAGATATGAACATTTCCCACAGAGTTAAAGAGAAAGTTGTAGACACGGCCTGCTATTAATTTATTATACAAGAACAATAAAAACATAAGATAGTTAAAGATATTGAACCGCTTAAACGATTTTTATTTCGCCTACATTTTTATTTACAAAATTAACTACAGCACTAAGCACATTTCTCATACCAAGTCTACACTAAATGCCTCCCTTAGTGAACATTTAACATCATCACCATAACATGACCTTTAATCTATAAATAATATTTAAACTTAAGTATGAAAAATAAAGACACTGTTTAATTCTGACATAATATTTTTTATTTAATTAAAAATAAATAAACAAACCTTGTACAGCGGCATCTAGTTGTCGTCTCCTAGCATCAACAGTATCCCTGGCGTCTGGCGTGTACTGCGCTAGTGCATTAGCCAGCTTGGCGGTGCGCGCGCGCAGACCGGAGCTCTGGTCTACTCCTAGTAGACCGACCAGCCGCCATGCCACCGCCTCGCACTGCAGCTCCGGACGGGGTTGGACTTCTAGGGTAATTAACCTGTGAGACAGATGAAACGATTCATTTGAAATCTGCTAATGTTTCACTACAACGGTATTTTGCGTTTTGCATCCTTCACTAATTCTCTAATTTAAGGATACCGAGCAATGCAGTATTCTGACATAGAAAGGATAAATAATTTGAGAAAGGCTTACTAAATAAGAAAGTTAAGTTAAACACTTGAATCATTTGCACAAACATTAAGTTATTGATACCATTCATTTAAGTTAGCTCCTTTCACTTTTAAAATCTTCTAATTTCTAATGCAAACATATGTAAATAAACTTAACTGTACGAGTTATCATATATTCGTATGAAATCAAAGATTATCATTCCCAATTGCATATTTATTTATTTGCGTCTTAAAAATGACTGATTTTAAACAAATTAATATATGTTTTAATCAATTTACTGTTCATACAACATTTAACTGAGAACAACCAGTTCAATTAATCGTTACCTTTCTTTCAATACCAAAAATTACCGGAAATTATGCAATTTATATAAAAAAATATAAAATTTCATTAGAAAGTTAAAGCTCATACAAATTCTTAAATCGAGTATTCGTTGTCCGCATTCCGCAAACATTATTTGAACCTTTGGAATCTTATACATTACATCAGTTTATTAAATGAGCACAGTTTCTATGAACTAAGTGCGTATGTAATAAGAAAACTTCAACGACATATGTTCTTAAACCTCCTAAAGTAAACAATAAGATCGTAGTTCTAGATAGTTATGTATGTTGTATGTACATCATTATAACAATAATTTATTCATATTATAATTATTAGTTATCTATGAAAAGTTCAATGGTGCGAACATTATCGCAAAGAAAACTCCATCAAAGATAAAAAGGGCCAACATTAGAGACCAAGTGGGAATGTACAATTAACACAAAATCGATAACATGCTTACAAAAAATCCGAGACGGCCGGTCTAGCCGGTGTGACCCCCCGCACCCCCCGCTGGCCCCCCGCCGCCCCCCGCCGGCACTTTCACTTCCGAAAGTCGAAACAACATAACTCACATGTGATATCTGGTAAAAACACATGCAAGTCCACAAAATATGCTTGTTTATATTCGAAACAAATGCCAACAGTCTAATGGTTAGAATCCCCAACGTGGTCGTAGATTCGATTCCCGCCATTCGACTATAGTAAAACATTAGCACATGGTTAATGCTTAGTTGGAATGGTTATAAGAAATAAAAGAATCGTTTTTTTATATGATGGCATCTAACCTATTACATAACTTGTACCATCTGTCCGTCTGTCTGTAGGTCAAAGACCGCGAGTCAAACACTTCAAACACCACTATCACCCGCAGTTTTGCTCGCCGCGTCAAATAATTTCATTTCCTTTATGAAATTGATTTCGGCGACTCGAAAGATTGTTATGTTCCGGTAGGCCTATGTAATATTGTCAACAGATAAACGTAAGAAATTACGACATAAAGGAAATTATGTATGACGTGTGAATAAAAAGTAAGTATGCGAAAAGACGACATTCTAAAACAAATAGGTGTTATAATTATTATTATATTGAAACTGAGATCTCTTCTATAAAACCAAATAATGATGAAATCTAAAAATTTACATCGTCATATGACAAAAATTTGAAAACGCCTAATAGCCTAGTCCCCTACCTGAAATATCCAAATTAATCTCAATGTAAGGAGTGTTATAACCTTCTTTAACGATGACACTGTTATGTATTCCCTGAGATTACTAAAAATAAACAAGAACGCGTGACAGTGTGACAGACCAACAGCACTAGATATACTCACATCTATCACATTTGGACTTGAAAGTTCTCGTCGACTGGCCGTCAACTTTCAATTCACAACGTGTTAATAAGTCATTGGCCGTTCACCTCAACTTATACCTGGTTATAACTTGACGTTTAAAAAAACAAAATTCGAACAACAAGCTAAGCTAAATGGAGATATTTTTGAATAGCGCGCACACACCCTTGACTAAGCTATCGCACAACTGTTTAGTCTCGCTTTGATTCCTATAAACTTATATGGAGGCATACTACTCGATTTTTAGTTGTGCAACTAAACAGTTGAATTGGCTGCGAAACAATCGACAATCGCACAACAGTTGTGCGATATTTTAATCATTGGTGTCGTGCGCACGCTCTTAAGGATTACCTTGAGTTAAAATCTTGCTAAAAATCGATATAATTCAAGACTTTAAGCAGGATTAATTAAAAATCCACTTTATTTATAAAGAGAAATTGTTAAAACACGGATACAATGGCAACGTTTTTCTCTTATTAATATGTATCCTAATTGACTTTATAATTCTTGCAACAATCTCGATTATCGACTTTCATAAAAAAAAATCAGTTCTGTGAATTGAAAATGCATGATCTACATAGCAGGTGCATGTTTATGACTGCGACCTTGTTAACACAAATTATATCAAGCATTTTTGTTATTAAAAATAAGTAACTATCGGCCCTATACCTAAACGAAACCCAAACACTTCGCTTCGTAAACTCGGCTTACAATCTGGTGTCAAAATTTTAATGGACTTTGTGTTACATATTTAAATGTCGTTTCAGTATTCGTCAGTTACTCTTTAATATAAATTAAGTAAATAGATTGTGAATGCCGCCCGTTTGCATTTAACTTAGACAAATTGTGTAGCCTAGGTAAATTACAAATTGGAGATCAAATGAATCAAATAAGAGCAACTCACCTATTTAACAATGTTTCTATTAAATGCGCGGAATGCGGCAAAGCCTCTACTAGCAGGTCTACAGGTAAATCAGCGGCGACGGTCTGCAGCACGCCGGGGCCGAGCCGGGACACGATAGCCGCCGCCTCGCGGAACTGCCGGCCCTCTGCCAGCAGCAGCACCCGCCGCAGCGCCAGACGGGGAGAGGTATATGTGTTCTTCTCCCTCTCTCTTTCCCGCCGAATTCGCTCACGACTTTCGTTCATTTCGATCGACTTGTAATACTAGCCCATGATACTTCACTTCAAAGTTTTAGACCTGTGAACAACGAAAATATTATGAAATCAATATGTTTAAAATAAGTGTATAATTTATTTCTGATAAACGCACATGCACACATAAAGTAGCCATATTACATAACTAGTTAACGAAAAACGGTTTTTAAATGTCATTTACGTAACATGTGTAATGTACAATGAGGCGCAAATTAAAGTGAAGTGATTAGTAGGACGTTACTTAACATGCGCACGTTTCCGGTGAAAGGTCGGGCACAAACAACTTATCAAGACCTGATCGAAAGCGACCAATTAATTGGAGAGCAATTATTCCCAAAAACAGGTGGAAATATTGTCTCTGTGGTTTTTTTTTACTTTTTTAATTTTTAGTTGTGCAACTAAACAGTTGAATGGGGTGTGAAACAATCGACAATCGCACAACAATTGTACAATAGCTTAGTCAAAGGTGTGCTCACTCTTAGACTAAGGCAATTATTTCTTATTCTACTGTATAAAAAACAATGACATCCAGTTTGAACAACCGCACATATATTTAGCACAATGACTTGCCATCCTCGCGACATCTTCCGATGCGCGCAGCAACCGCAAGTCATGTGCGGTCAATAAGTGATTTGTTGCAAATAATTTGACCACCACATTGACGTCAACGACCATACTGTTGTTAAGAGTTCTTATGAACCTTAGACATCTACTGAGGCATATTGAATCTCAAATATATTCCAATTTTTATATCTCTTGTTACTTGCTAGTCTAGGATTATAAAACAAGGATAAAATATCCAAAACATTCAGAAATTTCTACCTCGCACTCAATGGGACGTAAAAATGTAACTATGTGAATATGAAAAGTCAAAGTTACTAAAAAATTAAAAATCGAAATCTTAATTATGTGAGATTCTTCTTCAATCAATCAGTACATACATTTCAATAATTACCTCAACCGTTACCAATCGAATGGAAACGGTACAACTATTGTCACTAAGAGTCCGACTTGCGGACAATAGCGATTACCGCTCGCGACGTAATGACCATCCGCTACTCACAGCAAGCGGTGCATGCTACGAGCGGAAGCGGTTTTGAATATAATTTTTAAATATTTAATACCAACGAAATAACGTTAATATACTAAATAATTATACAAATTTGAGTGAGCAAGCAAAATGTTTGTTAAAAACGATAAATGTATTGATTGTTGTACTCTCACAGTACAAGCTATTTCTGGCGGTTTCAAGAAAAATCATTATCGTTTTGTTGCAGTAAAAGTTATTTTGATATATGAAAAGTTTGGCACGTCAATTAAGTTAATCGCTTATACCTAGCTCCATACAAATCTCAAATTATTCAATGCCATAACTGTTTCCATTATTATCTCGGATGATTCGCAACAGTGGACACGCCACTGAACCATAACGTAGCAGACGTTCATTTTTCTATCATTTCATATATAATTATTCTGCATTGTAACTTCTACAGTACTATCTAATCTATACGATTTAATTTGAAATCTGAATAAGAAGTGAGAAAGCAGTGAGTAATATTTAGGAAGGTTAACATTTGAGGAAGCTGCTGAAAGAAAAGAAAAGGCTTTCATTATTTCATTAAATATTATTGTATCCCAATATCCCTGCCATTGAACAGCGATTTAAAACGAGCTGTCAAGTCATAACTACCAAGTTAATCTGTTACAAGCAACCATTATATTAAAATGTACATTTTAATTTTCGATATTTGCATATTGAATATTTTGCAATAACATTTGCATACTAAATCGAGTGAAATTTCAGTTGAAGTTTCGAGTGATCGTTCACGACAGACAAATTATAATTTATTCCACATAAAATAATTGACTTTAGTTTATTTCTAGCATAAATAATGCTGGCTTTGAAGAATTCCACATCTGGTGTTCGGTTAAAATTAAATCTAATATGCAGACCACTTCATAATATATTATTTCTTTGTAAAAATGGTGAGTTGCAACCTTGCCAAGTTACTTCAGCACTTAAATTTGTTTAAAGCAAGCATGAAATATGTTAACCGCCCACTAAGTAGTCTGGGCTTCTATTACGGGAACGCTTGTACAAAAGATGTAGTCATCCGTGTTTAATTCAAAGAAAATGACAGGGACGTCAATAACATTTTTACGGATGTATTGTCAGTAGAAGCCCACCGTTAAGAGGCTTCATCGAAACAGAAACAAAAAAGCAATCATAGCTTTGACCTTCATACAAGCAAATAGAAAACATTCCACAATATTGATACAAACTATAAACTTGATAACCGTATTACGTGCAATAAGTAGTGGAACTATTCATATCAACGATCCGGTATGATAAAAAAATCCTTTGTTTATATAGCCGAGTAAATGCAGTGAGCATCTAATTCACACAAGACCGAGTTCACAGTTAGTGCGTCTGTTTGTTTGTGAGCCGTTACTCTCCCATGTTATACATACAGCTAACGGCACGCAACCGATAAATTAGTCAGTGACACGATATCGCCATTTGCAACATTACCTAGTTCAAACCAAAAACTAAGGCTGAACTTTTACCAGAATAAAATCGATCAATAGATGATCGTTACTTTAACGGCATTATTTATTCCGTAGCCATACAAGTTATAAAAAATCTGTGCAAGTCTACTCTTTGGAATAATAAGCAAAACTTGTGAAAACTCTACTATTATGTACTATGACGTGAGATAACATAATATAGGGTCTAAATAAGAGCCTTGGAGGACTCCTCAAATCTATCCAATTTAAGTTCCAGTCGTCACTAGACGTAACATTTACTATGCAAACATAGATCCCATTTACGCATATTACTTTTATAAAGGTAGAGTCATTCAGGAATTTTGGACAGAATAAGGACATATTTCTTCAAACTTGCAGTCGATCATCGAAACTAGTATGATGTCCGACGTGCCACTTGCCCACCTGTTTTACAAGCCGTGCGAATTTCACCCGCTCCTCTGCGCCGGCGACGCTCTCTACTGCTGATTTAAAACCCACCGCGCCTTATAACTACTTTTTGCGAACCCGAGGCTGGGAATTATGTGCATGGTGTTTTACATCGATACTTTCACGGTGGATATTTTTACAGTAACACTAAATAGAAATAAATGGAGTTCATATTTCAACTGTCCTATGACCATATGACAGTACTCCGTACAACCATTAGGCAATAGGCACATTAACGCGCCATGACTGCACTTAAAGATTTATTTATCTAATTCCATATTCGTATAAAATTGAACTAAAGTGAGAAGTAGTTCTGTCGGCTATTTGTAAAACAGTTACCTAAAGAAATAAAGTAACTACAATTTCCGTTGACCAGAAATAAAAACGTCGACTTAAAATGATCCAAACGAAACTCGGTGGAAATTACTGATATTCTATGATGCAGAAAATGGGTCGACAGTATTATAAAGATTGTTGGATTACAATTTGATTTTTACGAAGACCTAATATTTTTTTGTTATGTTTTATTAATTCCATTACGTTTTTGGTTTATTTTGAACCACAGCGTAAATAGAACGTTCAAAATCATCTTATTGCTTGGGAAAGTTTATTTTTTAAATGACAGCGATAACTTAGCGAGAATTAAGTAGATAAAGTTAAATATTAACCTGTCTTAAACATATTATATTATATACAATTTAAATATTCTTGTTAAATAGATAACATAATCTATAATGGAACCATTTCACTTTTCGTTTTTTAATTTATTTCTAAAGTTCAGAAAGCGACAGCGTTTACAAATCAAATATTAATGAAGTAAACAAAACCGGTCGACAAACTAGTGCAAGTATCCACTCGCCCCTCGCACAGACTAAACTAATCAAATAGTCGAACAAATAAATACTTTGAATTCAATCTACATCATTTTTAAATATCCTGACTGATTCATACAAGAGAGATAAAATTTTTAACTATTTTAATACGAGTAATTGTGACAGCGCCATGTGCTTCTTACGCAGTAATATTTTAATTAAAAAAGTTCACGTTACGATTACTTAAACTAACTACTTGTGTTGTTAAAACTCGTCTAATTATGAATTATAATTGAAATAGCTGTCCGTAACCTCGACACAAAAACAAAGCAAATGTTACTAAATGTTTTAATCACATCAATATTAAGAAATTGTTATTTTATCTATTGAAGACAATGCCTTGTCTCTACATTTTCAAGGACTATGAGAGGGATGGCAATAGAAGTGTTCATTACAAATGCTTTTCAATACTAATGTTATAAAGAGATAAAATTTAATTGTTAGCATTGAACAGGCTGCGCTACGAAACTACTGAACCAATTTTAAAAATTCTATCGCTTTTAGAAAGTTAAGTTATATTTTACCTCATACATACATTACTGAAGAGTATTGGATATGAGAAAAGACATGAGACGTATTGTGTCACCCAGGCGAAGCGGTCGAGGTATAACGACAAGAGGCATACCAAGATTGCTCCTAATGGAAATCCCTTATCTCTACCTACCCCCTTGGAGTATGAGTGTGAGTATTTTGTTATTATTGTTTTGTTTGAATTGTATTTGAATAGTTCTCTTTACCTAAAACTTTATATCACTTTGAATTCCTCATATAATTTTTGAAAATCCCCCCTGTCTTAGGAGCTGTATGTTTTTGAAATTCAGGAATATACATAACTTACCAAAACACCGTATAAATCCGTAAGTAGTGCGATTTTCTCACATAAAGTATCACAAAAGATTTCTTAATCACAATGTCCACACACAACACTAGCGTTTCTGTTGTTTTGTCCTTAAATATTATTAATTAGCCTTTATGATAACGTGTAAAATAATAAAAGCAACACACGTCTGCAACACGCGCACTCTCCGCAACGAATGCGCTGATGAGATGTAAGCTTAGGTCATTCGGCGTGAAAGCTTGCGGGGACGGCGCTATGCAACACTGAACCAAAACATTCCTTTCATATTGAGATCCTAGACAGGGCGGCGGCGCGGCGCGGCGCGTATAGAGAACCTAATATTATATATGCAAGAGGACGTATGCTAAGTGCATTTAAAATACGCTAATGGCGGAGTGTAGACGACATTTAAATCTCACAGCGTCTTAAATAATAAGGCCACGCTTAAATTCCTAATTCCATGCTGTAATTTTTTATATTAAAAGGATACTTCATTATTTTAAAAAAGTTAAATTAATTTCAATGTAACTTGATAACGACATCTCGCACACCGCCGTCCAGCAACAGGTGGTAAGCACTCAGCGTTGCGCAGAGACCGCGGACAAGCCAGTGAGGTGTATTCCCGTGACCAATGAATTACTTACCATTAACCACAGAGCCTGTAGCCGCTGGGCGCTGGGCGCTGGGTGCTGGGTGCTGGGCGCCGGGCGCTGGGCGCTGGGCGCTGGGTGCTGGGCGCCGGGCGCTGGGCGCCGGGCGCTGGGCGCCGGGCGCTGGGCGCCGGGCGCTGGGCGCCGGGCGCTGGGCGCAGGGCACTGGGCGCTAGGCGCTCAGCTCGCAATGGACCTCTGCCACGTCTGAGTAGTCACTTGTTTTGATACTAACTATACAAAACAAATGACATTGGTTGACGAGGTTCAAGATTTATCATTCAGATTTTCATCTAACTTATAGTGTAGAATTCCACTGTCGTTAATTAATACATGTAATTATTATTTTGTCAATAGAAATGAAAGGTTAATAGTAAATAGATTACGATTTTTTCGTCAGTTACTTAACTATAAAATTAACTTTACCAAAAAAATTGTTTGAATAAGAAAACTCAATGAAAAAAATGTTATTTATTGTGCCAAGGTTTGTGCAATAAACATATTTCTTTGTGTTGGAGGATCAGGAAGAATTTCCTAATTATTTTTTATTATATTTTAATTGTATCATTATAAAATGTCGACCTTCGCGCGAGGTTAATTAGTGCGAGGGAAGTGCAAATGATTTTATACAGCGTCGCTTCCGACGATACAAAATATACTAGTTTGTTTATCACAATCAAATAATACCAAGAATTACTTCAATGGGAACATCCATCGATAATTTCAAGTCTCAGGTTCGATTCCCAAACTACGATGGCATCCTCTAGAATATTTCAGTATATTGATATTATTTACTATGGCATTAGATCGTGACACGCCGGAGCCCGGGGTACTCTATCTCGTATCTCACTCGATTGCGTCCCATGTGTTTGAATGACTCATCAATTAGTTTGTTCTCGCACTTTCTATCACATACATTATAAGTTATGTAAAATAGTGTTATATAACAAACTAAACAAAACTATGACCTTCTTGTATTAAACAGCTACATTATCATTGAATATCATAGACTATATTTTCTACTAAATGTTTTTTTCTCGCGTGTATAGAACCGTGGTTTATAGTATGAATATGATTTAAATAAGCTACAAATATCTTCAATTATTCACATACCGTGTAGGTTTATCTTATCTAAGAATCTTAGAAAAATGTATTTCATAACAAACCGAATTTACTTTCGTTTTTAATGAAAACTGTCGAATGAGCAGCAGCAGCAGCTGCCAGGTTGCCGCATCTTGTGTAACTCATATAAATATGCAACAGATAATTGATCAATTTGTTTCTGGGTTCCGTAAGATTTCACTGAGCATCTACTGATATTATAAAGTACGTGTTTCTACGAAGGATTTGTCAGTGGAAACGCGCAGTTATTCAAACATACATCTCACGCTGTCAGTTTCGGCATCTCTATATCACATTACTCGTACTATGAACACATATCATATTTACTCTGCACCAAAGTGATCAAACACCGCACTACGGATCGGCAATTTCACAATCTCACTCAATATAGAGTACAGTAAATAATTAAAAAATATTTTGTTTTAGTTCTGAGAATCAATAGAAATCTAATATTTCAGTAAATCATAGTATTATAGGCATTTTAACTTAGGGATAGACAGGTCGACGCGACGTACATAAACACAACTAAGCAAATCTTTAGTACAAACGTCTTCTAAGACAGCCAAATGCTGTATAAAAAAATAATGTTCAATTTATCCCTGGGTTAAAATGGTTTTACGAGACTGTATCCTAAAACGAATAACGAACTTGTTTCTGGCGTATTCGGGATGTGAGATGCGCTTTCACCGGCCCCGGGAGCCTTCATGTCGCCGCACGGCCGCGAGCGGGACTGCTGACCCCTCATTATACTGCGGGTGTGGTTGAATTTATGTACGAAACACGTTCGTCTCTTGGAGATGTAAAGGAAGCGACTGTCTAATATGCATCGTGAAGATTATGCAATCACAGCTGGTACGGACATACCTAAGACCTACCGACAAGACACGAGCCTTCTTCGTACTCAATTTATTGTTTTACTACCAAATATTAGAGTATTTAACGGGATTCCTTCGCAATTCGCTATCAGTTCAAAGCAGCTTAAATTTTTCATTGTGAAAGAAATCCTCACCGTCTATCATCGTTTTTGATATCAACGATATTTGTTGATACTTATTCCCTTAATCGGATCAAATCGAAATGATTAGCCGATCAATTTCGCCACAAGTGACAACTGCAGACTGGATTGGAAAGTATATCAAAAGTTTTCTACCAATAAAACCTGTCGCAGTGTGTGTTACTCCTCGTAGCTATACATTATTTTACATTAATCACAAAATCCCAATAATTATATTTAATATGCTTAACAATCTCATGAGTAAACATTGCCTTCTCAAAGAATTAGGACTATGATTAATCAAACATTATTTCGCACAAATTTTTTCACTGCATATAAATGCAACGCCATCTACCGACCTTGATTTTAAACCTATTCGTTCCGGGACTTGAACGCACTAATAATCCGTTAACTTAGACCGTCGATAGACCGTCGTTAGACCGTCGATCATTGATGAGAAATAACAATAACTTCCCAATCAAAGATCATTTTTAATTAACCGAGAAAATGTCATGGGATCCATCAGCCTGCCGTTCCCAATGTCACGACAATGAGATAACTCGAGTGAGGAGACATGTGTCGGTATCGGTGTCGGTGACAAGCGCGCCACCTGTCGCCGCGCAACTGAAAGTGACGCGCGACAATTCATTCAAATAATAAATGTGGTCGCATTGCCGCGCCGCGCCGCGCCGCCCCGCGCCGATTGGCGCCGCAAGGTGAAAGGTTCGAAGCGCTAAGTTCTCAAGGCGTTCAAAGTGTGTTCGATGTGCAATCGACACATGAAAGACTTGCTGTAAACTGTCCATCTTACTTACTAATATTATATTATAAATGCGAAAGTTTAGATGGATGGATGTTTGTAAGTGTAGCTCAAACTGCTGAACGGATCTCGAAAAAATTTGGCATGGATGAAGAGCATGTCTCTAAGAACACATCGGCTACTTTGTTTTTTTTTTAATTCCACGCGGACGAAAGCTACTTAAAAATGCTTCTCTCTAAAAGTCTCGTCCGTCTCATAGACGACCTAACTGAGATGATTAGGTTTTGTTTTATTAAAAAAAACACCGAGTACATTATAATTATTTTTTGTTTTATATTTACATTTTTATTATTCTAAGGATGAAAAGAAAAAACAAATATGTTAAATGCACAAGGGCATGGCGTCGTTTGAAGGATTTAGGGCGGCGCTGTGTCCGGCGGGCGTGCGGCGGGGCGCGCGCCGGGAGACGCGTGCTCGGCGCCGCCGGCTCGCTGGGCCCAGCGACTGGACACGACTACTGCAAATCCCCACAAACGGCCGCGACGCCATATTACCGGCGTAGTGCACTCTCTAATGTACATTACTTCCTAGCTTGAGTGATCCCCGCGGAGTCCCAGAAACCTACGTTTTCCAGGACACCATAACCTAATACTTACAACTAATAGCCGCTTCAAAACGCACAAATAGAATAAGATTAGCCCGGTTTCTTCCCAAGGTGTTCGGTAGTATTTACATCCCTCTGCCGCCTCGTACGGCATGCCCGGGAAGATAAGCAGCTGCTGCATTCTTTTTACATCCCACAACAGCACGGGAACGGGGGCTGGGCCTCGAGAGTAGCGCTGACGGCGATACCGCGCGTGCGTCGCGTTGCGCCGGCGCCCGCTGCTCTTAGAAGGCCGCACGTCCGGGCGCGTGCGGCAACGAACAGCGACAGCCGCGCGCCTGCGGCACACGTCGCCTCCCTTAGCGCCACTCACGGAGGGCGGTGGAGCGGCCCCGGGACTCCCTCAGTCGCCTCTTACGACACCCGCGGGAGGAAATGGGGTGGCGACATTCTAACGCCGGCGCCACACGGCTTCCTACCTATATACTATTTTCTTACTTTTACTACTTGTATATACTTAACTATATATTATTAATTAACAAAAAAGGACGTTTCGATAACCGCCCAAAGAACTAGTGTCACGACAGCATGCGATCCGCGGAGGGTTGCTTTTCTTGCAATTTTTTATTCGCTGACAGTTATTGTGAGCTGCTTGCTGCGGCTCGTCTCGAAGCGATCCATGGTCTTGATATCCATTATCATGCAGACCGACACCGCCAGCCCGAGCACCATGATGCACGACACCATCAGACCCGACCTGAAATACCACATTTTGAATATCAAGTCAAATATCCCAAAAACTAGATCTAGCTTATTCTTATGTCCCAGATGAAGAATTCTTTGCATGTTAAGATATACTATTACATGAGATATGAAACCTTGTCTTTCCTAAAGTCTGCATGAAACTTGATAGAAACCTATCGATGCTTACCATATGGGGACCGAGGTGAAGCCGATGCAGTCGAAAGCGTCGGCAAACTTCTGAGTGTTCTCCATGAATGGTTGCATCTGGAAATATAAACGAAAACATTGTATGAATATGTGACATGACAAAATATGACAATCATGATAATATTATATTTACGTCTTTTGTCAAAATTATTATTAATTAGATCAACAACTTTGATATTACCATTATATCGGGAAAGGTGAGAGTGGCGTTCGGCGCCGCGTAGAGCAGCGGCTGCGGGCAGCTGTAGGCGCGGCCCAGCACGGCGGCGGGCGCGGCGGGCGGCGCGGGCGGCAGCAGGCCTAGCCCCGCGCCGCGCCCGCGCCGCACTTCCACCCCCGCCGCCGACCACCAGCCCGCCGCCTGCTTGAAGCTGAACTCCAAAGTTATCTGAAAAATCGTTCAGTTATGCTGTTAGCAAGAAACACACTAGACTAAATATATCTGGATTCAATCTGACCATGAATATTATACTAGCTGTAATGAATGTGCGACCTTGTCTCTAGTATTGTCGCCGTCGGCGAAGCGCACCACGAGGATGGTGTAGAGACGCGTGGGCTTGATGGTAGGCTCGCCAATGGGAGTGTCCAGCACCGTCACGCTGCCGTCCGCCCACTGCAGCTCCGGCCAGCCCGACGAGTACAGCAGCGCCGCCTTGCCCGGCGGACCTGGCGATACACAAAAACTACCTTTATAATCATATTCATAAGTAGATTTAAATACAGCCAATGTAAAAGCAACACGCAGGTAAATAAGTATAGATGGACTTTCTTATGCCAAAGCATGCAGCTAAACGTGTCCACCAATATCTGCTAGAACAGGTTATGTTGTAGGCAAACCAAGTTAGGCCTCACCAGTAGCATTGTAGAGGGCGTACTTCGGCAGCACCTTGGCGGGTTTGTCATCATCAGCGGCGGGCATGAGCTGCGTGGAGCTGGGAGCTTCTGAGGCCTCGCGCTTTACCCGGCCCGTCTCACCCCACTCACCTGGCTCCATATCCTCGAGTCCCAAAAACTCCGCCTGGCTCTGCGACACCGAATTGCCTGAAGCGTTGATAGACCGATTAGATCCTCATTATACTGGCGTCATCTGATCGCGGCAGCATATAAACAAAAATTTCAGCAATCGCACTGCAAGGAGTAAGTCTAAATTCGCAGTTGCTAGCGCAGTAGGAGATTGCAGCGTCCCGAGTGCCCGAGGAGCGGCGTGATGCGGTGTGCGGTAGTTTACCCAGGACGCCGAGCACGCGTCCCGGCCCGTATATGTCCTGCAGCCGGGCAAACGTCTCCGTCATCTGTGCGTCGCGCTCCGACCACGGGCCCTGCAGCGTCAGCACCTGCAGATAACAAACATACAGTCGAGTCACCAAAAGTGTGTTAAAGTAATTTCTAGGTACCCGTTCCCCACGGATAACTGCCTCCTCCCCCACCCACAACTTCCTCCTCCCCCACCCACAACTTCCTCCTC
>LD688956.1:5466632-5479235 GCA_003118335.3 Papilio memnon
GTGACGTGCGGCGTGGCGGCCGGCGACCCCTGCGCTGAAGAGCTATGGCTCGTGATGCCCGTCAACGCGATAGTGTTTCGAGTAGTCTTCCTCGGCGGTGTGGTCTCGTCGTCCATCAGGTTTCTCTTAGAAAATTCGATCATGCTCTGGGAGAGCTTTCTCTTCACTGGACTACTGAAAAGTTGTTTAATGATATCGGAATCGTTCAAGTCGTCTATTACAGACTTAATCGATGTCGGTCTCTTAGCGGTCGAATGTTTGTTTTTCACCGCCTCGTAGACGAGTTTAACAGTTTTCTTCGGTGTGACGTCCCCATCGCCCCGAGGCGCTCCGGCGATGATGTCCGCAGAACTCGAGGTGTTCTTTGAGTTTCGCGATCGCAACGCGGCCCTAGTGCCGAATGTGAATGATTTCGAGCTGAGGCTGACTCGCTTGCGGAGCGCAGCCAAGCGGCCGCCTGCGCTGCGCCTGGCCGCGGGCGACACCTTCCTACTGGCATTTAACAAGCTCTGTATGCTCAGCACCGGAGTTGACGCCTCTTCGGGGCTGTTGTGGTTTTCAGGAGTGGACATCCCGGCCGGCGGCGAGCTCGGCGTACCTGCCGCATTCGAGGACCTGAGAGGCCGGCGAGACGAACTCGCAACACTGCTTGGCGAGGAGCCGTCCTCGCCACCGCGACTGCGACTCGATTTCGATACTCTGGAGTCGCTCGTGATGTTCGATGCAACATTTTCCGAGGAGTTATTTAACGTTGAAAATGATTTTGTCCTCGATTTATCGGAAATATTGAAAGTGCCACCCGTATTATTCGGCGACGAGAATTTGGACGTATCATTGTCGTGCGTAACATCTTGTTTCTCTTGTCCGGGCGGTGTGTTCAGGTGACGCGTATTTCTAGTGCTATCTGGAATGTTGTCTATATCTATGGGGGAGCGAGTCCTGCCGCGGCCGCTAATGTCGTATGTAGCATCAAGCGGGATGTCGTAAGGCGAGTCGGCTGCGGATTTGGAGCGCCTGGATACGAGCAGAGTGGAGTTGTGGAAGGTGTCGTCGGTGCGCTCTGCGGCGGCGCTGCGCGGGCGCGACGGACGTAGCGGGCGCGGGGCTGCGGGCGTGCTGGCGGCCAGCATGCGCGGCGGGTGCGGAGAGCGCGCGGTGCTCTGCGGCGTAGTGAACTTGGAAGAGACGACGTCGGAGGCGGAGCTGTATACGGAACACGGGTCGCTCGAGTCCATCGATACCAAATCTATGACTGAGTAGGATTCCATTTTGTTATCCACGTTGGAGCAATTCCGCGGACTCAATGTCCTGGTGTCGCAAGCGGGGGGCGCGGCGGGTGCGGGAGACGCGGAGGGCGCGGTGGTGTCCCAACTGAGGTCGGCCAGGGAGCCCGTGCTGCGGTACGAGCACGACTCGTTCTGCGTTTGCAAAACTTTGTGGACCATGATGCTGCCCCGCGTGGACCTGTTGGCGGTGGTGGAGGGCGAGGGGGAGGGCGCGGGGGAGGCGCGCGGCGTGTCCCGGGTGAAGGTGGTGCCGAGCGTCTTCTCCAGCATCCTGCTGCTGCGCGAGTGACGCGCCGCGCGGACCGTCTGTCGCGGCGAGGGCGCGGCGGAGTCCGGGGAGCTGTCGGAGTAGTGCAGGGAGAGGGCGAGCTCTCCGGCCGAGGAGTCGACGGACGCGGCGTCCTCAAGGTTGCTGAAATCAAACTTAATGGATTCAATTTTCCTCGCGCTCCTGATGACGGAGGAATTCTTGAGCGCAGATTTCTTAGGATTGCGAAGCGGCGGAGAGACGTCCGGCACAGAGTACGTCGATATATCACTGGTGTGCACTAGTTGCGGAGACGTCGCAGCTGCTGCGGCAGCCGGAGGTGTCTGAAAAGTTGTTCATAATTAACAACAGAAAAAAAAACATTACTATTCGAAACTACTATCGGAATAATGGTAGTCGATTTCATACGCCACATGGCGGTAACCTCGTGAGACAGGTCCAAATATTTTTATAAACTATTCTTATTATTAAATCACAATTTCGGTGAACTTTAAACTTAAAAGTAAAATGACATTAAAACACCGAACAAAGTACAAATAAATATATTTCTAGTAGTCACCTGCGCAGAGTCGTCGGCGGGGGTGTGCGGGGCGTGCGGGGTACGCGGCGCGCGGCGCGCGTTGGCGGCGCCCGGCCTCTTCACCAGCAAGCTCGGCGTCCTCGCGCCGCTCGTCTTGGGGTTCGCCCGCTGTTTGGGCGTGTGTCCGGTCATCAACATTATGGCCGCTTGTTTAGTGTGATCTGTTAATACATAGAATAGAAATATTTACTCTGAAGTATAAAGGTGCGTAAAAAGGTGTATAAGCGGTTGCGTGTCTAACCGACGGTGCGCGGCGCCTGTATCTTGGTGAGACGCGGCGCGCTGCGGGCGCGGCGCAGCACGGCCACGCGCAGCGGAGCGCCGCGGGCGGAGCGCGGACGGCGCGGCACGGGCGCGGCGCTCTGCCCGGCGCTCCGCCCCGCTGCCGGCCCGGCGCCCTCCTTGGCGCGCCTCCTGGGGCTGGACTTGCGCGACTCGATCCACAACGATGCCTTCGTGTTCTGTAGGTTCATTTGCGGAGTCCTCGCGAGTTTGGATCTACCTTTCGCTTCCTCGGATTTGCCGGACGAGCTCGCGTCCTGGTCGCTCCTCGACGTGCCGCGACGTCTGACGTTGTCGGCGACGGATTCCACTGAGAAACACATAGCTAAGACTGATGTCTGGAGAGGGACGATGGCGGAGGAGCGGTGGGGAGGGGAGAAGACTCACCGGTGTTGTCTGCGGCGTCGCGGCGCTGCGGCTGCACCACCGCCACCTGGCGCGCGCTCGCTGCAACACAATACATTACACTTATTCCCATGCACTCTCCTACATACCATATTGTTGTCTATGTTATCTCAATTATCAAATTATCATTAAAATAAAATGTAGATGTAAAAGTTTGCCCAACTGACTGGCGGCAACATTTAATGGGTACGTATATACGTCCATTCTGTGTCGGGCGTACCGGGAGTGGAGTGCCTGTGCGGGGAGCGCGGGGAGCGCGGGGCGCGCGCGGCCGCCAGCGAGCGCCGCGCCGCCACGCGCGCGCGCACGCCGCTCATGCGCGACACCACTGCACATGCACATTAAAGATACATTAATAAACAAATCATTTTAAACAAGGCCCATAAACCGGTTGCGTTTTAGTTCTTTTTTTAATTTGTCAAGCACCCTGAATGTAATTCATAGGAAACTAGCTGTTGCCCACGACTTCGTCCCCGTGGAGTTTAAAAGTTCAAAACTTGTTCCCCCCTTTTTTAACCTATTACCTATAATAAAATATTATCTTAGTAGTAATCTACAAAATTACAGAAATCTACTGAAGCCAGATCCCAAATTTCTAAGCCTGGTAGTTTGTGATCTGATTTTTCGGCTACCCTTATTGTTTGTGTTCGCTATATCTTCTAAACTACTTGTCTAAATTAAATACTGTTAATGACAATTTTATTCTACATTATATTCTCCTGACAACAAACGCGTTTATTTGGACAAATAAAACAAAAACCAATAAAACAACGACGCAAATAGCGTGTGTACGTTGTAAACACCGCACAATACATGTTTTTCCCGGGTAAGCATTTCATACCATTTAACGCACGCGACGTTCATACTCAACTAGTACACGTTGCAACCACCACAGCGTTCGCGTCTGCTCACAACCATACATCGCCGTAGTTATAAGAATAGACTACAAAAAGATTTAAATACGGTGTTTTATTTCGTATGTATGGATACACCGTACAGCGTGCCTTTTAATAATTCATTTTGTAAACAAAAAAGTGGTTAGTGTAAGAAAATCGTTAAAAATAGATAGATATATGCTATCGCGGACTTTTCTGTAGAACTTTTTGAGATCTACAATTCTTTCATACATCATTTTTATATACTTCTAACGATTTAAGCAGCGTAAGCCGAGAAAAGTCAAAATTTAGTGTTTTTTTTAATGGCGGGGTCCAGAAATACGCTGTTTATTAATAGTTCCTCAATATTAGTAATAATAAAATTAGCCTATGTTACTCACAGATAAAGTGCCTTTCTAATGGTGAAAGAATTTTTAAAATCGGTCCAGTAGTTTTTGCGTGAATCAAATATATACAAAAATACAAAGTTTTCCTCTTTATATTATTAGTATTGATATAGATATAGATAACAATGCTATACGAGACCTGGTGTGAGTGCAGCGTGAGCCGTGTGTGATGCGGAGGGGGGGGCGGAGTGCGGTGCTGAACGCGTGTACCGCCAGCGCAGCTCGCGGCCGCCCAAGGCCAGCACGTCGCCGTGCGCCAGCGGGGCCACGCTCACCGCTGCGCCGTTCACCAGCGTCTGCCCACACCCCACGTTGTGCACTACCGTCTGCAAACACAACGCGCCCCTGCTCACTGATACTTCCTCAGACACTAGCCACTAGGCACTAGGCCAACTAAGGCCTTGTTAGAAGACAGGATGACTCTTAAACCTTAGACACCTCACAAACTGTACTGAACTACAACAACTGAACAAAAGGAACATGTACCTCTATTGTTTTTAGCTCGCAGTGTTGCAGTGTTGCAAAATTTTAATCATAAAAAATACGTCTAGTAGGAACATAAAGTGGAACCTGCTTATCATGCACAACAAGAGTGGCGTGGTGCGGCTCCACTGTGGGCAGCATGAAACGGATGTCGCATGAGGCACTGCTGCCAAGCGTGGCCAGCCCGGAGTCGAGCGCGTACTGCTTGACCTCGCGCCCCAACCGGTCCAGCACGGCCAAGTGGCCCCCGGACATGCCTGCACACACACAATGAAGTCACCACAGTGAAGCAAAAACAAATATACTGATTGTTCCACATCTTACTTAGGGACTAGTTTCTTCACTATCATTTAAAATTATCTAATGTTAAAATATTTTTATTGGCCAGGTAACTTGTTGCTAGTTACGGGCAGACTAACCTATAACTTGACATTAAATTACACTTTATGTGAAATAATCCACATGCCATAATTTACATTGAAGTTGTTATAAAACAACTTAGTTTAAAATGATGCATATTTAATTCCCCTTGCCATTTAACACTTGTAAAACGATAAAACGATGGTGTCTTTCCCGCCATAATACATTTGACAGTTGTGAACATAAAAACAAAACCTTTGATATAAAAATATACGTGTTTTCACAAAACAAACTTTCTTCAAATACAAGGCACATCAAGTATTCAAAATCTGAAAACGTACAAATCATTTACATAATGAAAAAATATATCCACCGGCGCGTCACTCGGAACTTACCGTTTCTACAGCTTCAGTATTAAACAAAATAAATAATCAACACATGATTAATCAACCTTCGTTGATTTAATTCAAAGTTATATACGTAATATTATAAACACTTAAACGACTAAAAACTGATAACTTGATTTAATGAGAACGAACAAAACAACAATGGCGTCTTTAGTAATTCGTTTTTTTTCTCTGTTATTCTGGCACCTGGCTACTGGCACTTTCCGTTCGCAAATTAATTAGAACCAGAGACAATACGGACGTTCCCTTATCACAAAACCTGTATCTATGGTAATCGTTGATCTTTATACTCTGTAAATCCGGCTTAAGACGTTTTTACAATTTGCTAGTATTTATTATTTTTATAAAAGCTCATAAAAGGCATAAAAGTTGTAGAAACAAGGCAGTGCTGTCTGTCTGTCAACAATACGAATTATAATAAAATAGAAAATTTTTAAACCAGTTATAGCTTTTAAATTATAGGAATCAGACATAGTCCAAAAACAATTTTAAAAACAAAAAAAAAACATACAGACGACTTGAGTACCTCCTTCTTTTGGGAAGTCGGTCAAAAATAACGAAATGGATGTTACACACTCACATAACCAAAGTTATTGGTTCGTCCTCAGAGAAGATCAAAGCAATGTTATTTTCAGTAGCAATAATTTTGCTATACAAAATCCTCAAAGTAAGTATAATACCAAGAATTCTAGATATTCTTAATTATTTACATGCTTGAATATCTTTAGAAACAAATGTCAGATAATTTCGTTAAATCATTATATAGTTTGATTGGCTTTAATCATATCTGGCTAAATCATCATATTTCTCTATTCTCTCCCATGGTATACACCAAAAAAATATATTGCTATTATCCTTCCTATACCTACTTAAATAGATGTTTACTAATTTTATCAAGAGTATAGCTAATGACATTATCAAAAGTTCCAGGCCAAGACACTAGGAGTGCTATAGAGACTCTTGACAACAGGCAGTACATACATATAAATGAAGCCCCTTTACCCATATCCGATGAAGCTTTAGAACATTGTAACAAGGGTGCACTAGAAACGTTAAAAGAGGAAACATTTTGGGATAAGAACAAAATAAAACTATTCCTCACACTCTGCCTTGACCAAAGGTATAAAAATGTAAATAAAGATAGAGTTCTATGGAATGAAATTGCTGTCGATGTTGGGACTTCTCCTGAAGAGTGTGATAAGAAGTTTAGGAATCTTAGAAGAACATACATTAGATTGCTAAAAAAGAAAAGATTAGGCAAAGATATAAAATGGATTCATTACAACATTTGTGAAGAAGTATTTAAAGATTGCAAATCCGTGTCACCCTCAATACTGGAGACTTGGGAAGATAACAAAATAAGAAGAATGCTCAACCTGTATTTAGAAAATATTAGTAAATTTCGAAACCCCGACTGCTTACAGAAAGATGTTTGGAAAGAAATTGCTCTACAGTTGAATACAACAGAATACAATTGCTACCACAAGTTCAAAAATCTGAAAAGAACATATTTTAATTGGTTGGAAAGAACCAGGGACACCGGAAAATTAATTAAATGGCCTTACCGAAACTATTTTGAAAGAATATTTTACAACTACAATCCTAATGTTGGCCCTTGGGATAGAAATAAAATACATAAACTTATTGCAGCATATGGCCAAATAGCCCATAAATTTTTAAACCCCAGAATGCAAAAAAAAGAACTTTGGAAAGAAATATCACATATAGTAGGAGAGAGTCCAAGTAATTGTGATAGAAAATTCAGAAATTTGAAACAAACATATATTAGATTAAAAATGAGAGCCGAATCAGGTAGATCTATAACAAAGTGGTATTACTATAAGGATTTTGAATCAATATATGAGAACATCAACTACAGTAGCAATGGTGGCAATCCAAATCTCTTGTACAAAAATCAAGATGTAGATTATGTTCATCAATTGCTAGCTTTCTACTTAGATAATAAGGAAAAGTTCAGAGACCCTTTAATGAAAAAGAAAAACCTATGGAGACAGATAGGACCCACTTTAGGCCTCTCCACAGAAGAGTGTGATAAAAAGTTCAGAAACTTGAAACAAACATACATTAGACTAGCAGAGAAAAAAAGAGCAACAGGCAAATGTAACCAATGGCCATATTACACTTACTTTGAACAAATATATGATCAACCAAAAGTTAATAATAGGGAGTGCAGTCACAGATGTGCCATTGACAATGTCACATTAACAGAAATTAAAACGGCTGTGAGAAATATACACCAGAATGAAGGAAAAGATAAATTTGAGAAGTTAGTACAAGTAATTGAAGATTCAAATGCAATTCAGAGGGAGAGAAACAATATCCTGTATGCACTACTTAACAGACATTGACATGCGTCTATAAGGTTTTAATCAGTTGGGTTCCCAGTTACTGTTGTTCCTTCTTTTTCTTGCAATAACAGGAACTATAATAAATAGCCTGAGGACAGCAACACTGCTTGATTCCAACATGGTAAAAGAGGTAGAAGCTTAGCTGGTATGCTGTTGGTGCCTCACAATTGCACTTGAAGTTGGCTACTGAGATGACTAGACACATTCACAGAGTGTTATGGTTGGTGAATATTGGATGATTTTCCTTAAACTTGTAAGTACAAGTTCTGTATAGTGCCACCAAGTTAGACATTCATAGATATTTAAGAAATTGGTTTAGCAGTAGATTATTCCAAGAGATAAATTAAGGTAAATAAAAGGCAAATAGTATTGTTTAAAAATGGTTTTATTAATACCGTTCTTACATGTTTATATGTACAGTTTTCATTCTGAAACGTGTCGCAATTTGAATAATGTCTCCGGCAACTAGTCGACAATGACTTAATGTACACTGATTATGCTTACCTCTTAACTTAAAAATACATCTGTGTGAATAAAGGCTTATCATAAATTTGACGTCAATAACACTATACCACAGTTAGGAATGAAATTTAGTACTGAAAAATAGTGAAGTAATCACACTCGACACCAGCACACAGGATTGTGCCGCATGTTGCACTTGCCGTGAGTGGCGAGTGCGCTCGCCTGCACACCACACACGCACACAGTCCACAACGCTAACCTAGGCTCAATTACCACACTAATGTTACAACTAACTGCCTCCGCTGCCGCTCAAACTCGTCACCGCACATTACATTTGAGATTGTTTTCTTGAATAGAGTTTCAAACTGACTTAAAAGTATATTGTAATAGGTAAGTTTACCTAAGTTAGGGAATCAGTCTCCAACAGAATTGGTCTAAGTGAAGGTTTCTTTTGAGCGGTGCTCGGGCACGGAGGCGGTTCACTTCTTTGCGTTCTTCTTGGGCGAGGTGGCCTTGCCTTTGGCATTGTTGGACATTTTCGATTTTTTACCCTTGGGCTCGCCTTCGTCATCATCTTCATCCTGTCAACATATTTGGTACAATTTGTAAAGAGCTAGCTTTTTACAATGTTTCAAATTACAGCTAAGCTAGCAGAAGGTAAAGGGCTACTGAATGAGTACAGAAAACCAACAGCCAATGATACTGCGAGTGGTCATTCACTCTACACATTCTGCAATATTTTGCAATTTTAGGGCCCAGTTTCACCAAATAATAATGGCAACAGAAACAACTTGATTTTTATTACAAGGTAATGATGCCATTTTATATTGCAGAATTGGGCCATTGCCCTTTTCCCTCTGGTGAGCGTGTAAGAAACCCATACGTAATTTGATATTAGTTGAAGGTTTTCAGTACCTCATTCGCCTTGCGCTTTCCAGTTGCTCCTTTCCTTTTATTTTCATCTTCCTGTAAATTTAGTTGTCTACTAAATCACCAATACCAAATTCATCTTAGTAAATTAAAATTTTTGCTAACTACAAGCTACACAAATACATGAGGTCACTTTTTGAAACTTAAGATACATGTCATTGTATTGCAAATTCATTCTAGTAAATATTTCAGATATAACTTGTGACTGCTACAGTGGCCGTTGATTGACTGAGGACACCAACCTTGAATTGGGAATCGTCTCCTTCCTCTTCATCCAACATCTCCTCCTCCATCTCATCCATGTCTTCAAATTCCTCAACAAGTGCACCCAGTAAATGTTGCCCAATAAGGTGGACTGGTCCAGAGCCCTGCCAAGATACATTTCATTATGTATAAATAAGAGTTTACAATTTATACATTACATATGAAAGATTAGTAAATCAGACAAATGCCTCAAATCAATCACTGTCAGGCAGTGTAAAGTCAAAACGACTTTACACACCCGTCAAATAAAAATGGTTTGTTTTATCATCATATAGATATTTGCATATCAAACAAGAATTGACAAGAAATTAATTTAAAATAAAATAAATAAATTTAAAATTTTAGAGTTAAAGAAAAAATACAAAATTAACCTGGGTAAGAGTAAATGTAACAGGTGCATCGGGAAACTCAATATCTAAGCGTGCATGCCTCGTCTCACCCACTTTTAGTATAGCTACAGGAATTTTGATTGAGTCCTGTAGGCACATGGTTTCCACCTGGAATCAAAATCACAATTATTGTTAACATTTAAAACTTTTTCTGTTCACATCTACCCACAAAATTTGTGTAGTATTATCATAGCATATGTAATCATTATTTTCACTTACAATGTGTAGGTCTTAGATAGCTTACTACTTATTTAGCTAGTTTCAAGAAGTATAGAGAAGCTCTTACAACCTTAAGAACCTATAACCACATTACATGGTTTACCATACTACTGACATAGAGTACATACATACAACTTGAACAAACATTTTTGTTTTGACACAAGCATTTTAAAGTGTGATAAATACAAACAGTACCTGCACAACATTAAGTTCATCCGGCTTAGCGTCAGGCCCCAGCAGCGCTTGACGAATCAATAGCTTATTGCTGCGTGGATACTCAGCTTTCGCTTCCGGATCCCATGTCTCTGACTGATGTGATGACGATAGGGTTACACCTACAAACCAGTCAATAACAATATTTAGCTTATGTGCAAACTTTCAAAATAACCTAAAACTTTTTTCGAGTTTTATTGTCAACTTCTAATGTATAATAAGACTAATAAACGCGTAACGCACATTTCCACGAAACAAACTGAAACGCCTCGCAAGAGACGCTTGGACGCCATACTTTTAAATTCCCCGCCTTGACACTATAATTTCCCATGCTAATCACACGCTATTCGGACGCACATTGTGACTAACCTAATCCAGTACAGCATGCAATAAGCGGCGTTTTGTACTAAAATTTAGAAACGCCATTGCAATGAATGATAACAATTACAAGTCCAGTAACATTTCAACTTGAAAATGGCGGCAATTTAATAATCATGTAATATGCCCCAGAATATTTTAACATACTGCGGATTAGACATTTTCACATGCATATTACAATCATTTCCAAGGCAAATTATATCAATTACAATTATTATCGAAAAATAAAATGGCGAAATAGCCGGGTGTCAAAAGGGATACGCCAAGAGGCAGTTAAACAGAAGTACTAGGTTAACACCATAAATAATATCTTGATTTACTACAGAATTTAATAAAGAATAAAACTCACCATAAAAGTACTCGTCCGACATGGTGATTTCACTAATTTATTGAGATTTTGCGACACGTTCTCATGCGTTGCCGGCACACACAAATCTGGGACCAGTGTTGCCCGATTCGGAAAGGGGCAAAGAGCATCTTGCAGTTGCATTGCACACAGAGTATCGCAATATCGCAATAACTTTATAAAAGTCCTCCTGATACTTGATTAACGGAATTGAATTAAAAAAAAACTCATGCACAATGTTAGAACTACCGCAGTAAGTTTCCTATTATTTTACATCACATAAAAAAATATTTTTGTCTTAACACTGTAATCAAAAGGATACATAGAAATGGAAAGAGAAATAAATAGGAAAAACAGTTTATTATAAATCTATTTAAAATAAAGCAAATTGCTATCGGATTGTGATTTACAATTTTCTTTACGAAAATGTGGTGATAAACTATTGTGCAAACTTTTAAAATTAGTTAAACCCTCATGACGTCTGATAAAATATGTAGCATTCGTCGATAATGAACGCCGGAGCTGTGTTTTTTTGGTTTTTAGTACATTTTTATCTTTCTCCTCAGAAATAGAATTTTTCTGGAATTTAATATTAGATAAGCTTAACCCTCTTCTTGAACTAATTTCGTTTTCATGCGTCATTTGTATTTTCAGTTGTGTATTTTCGTAATGTAGCCTGGTATTAATTTGCAATAGTTTAATAAATTTTTTGCCAGGTTTTGATATATGAGACATTTTTAGTAAACGGTTGAGTAGCGCGTCCAAAACGACTCTATTTTCTTCTAATATGGACACTATATTATCGCACATCTGAAAAATGTTTTACTTTAAAAATTATTCGCAAAACGAAAACTTTCCCAAAAAGGACGGGGCGCCAAGAAAATTCTCTATTATTCTACCGAAAGTTGAATTTCGTGAATAGAAGTACGATTAGCCGTTGATTTATTCGGCTTATGATAAACTTAACATACCCTTTTACTTTGCTTCTGTAATTTCATAAATCTCTTTTGCAAAGACATTTTGCTTGATTTCACTTTCAAATATTTCGTACATATGTTGTAAATTATACGATCTTTTTCTTGGATTTCCTCTTCAAATGACGAAAATATTCCTTCTCCTTCACACTTGATAAAAAAATATATATATAACACAAGTAGTTCATATAGTTTACATAGTTTTCAAAGCAGTCTACTTACACGAGTTTCAAAGATTGTGTTTGTCTCACGCCTTATAGATAACCTTTTAATGTCTTGTACCAAATATTCCTTTTCCTTAAAATGAATATCCCTGAGAAGAAAAGAGTATCCAGTCATACGTATAAAGTAGGAAAACTCAGTAAATGCAACAGTCGCGGAGAGCTGATTTACCTCTCGTCCGTCAACTGCTGGTAAAGATTTCGATTTGTCCTTTGTGCGCACTTCAGTTCTTCGTATATTTTTTCTTTCTCTCTGGTTAAAATCGCTATCGCAGTGTCTCTCTTCTCCAAAGATTTTTTTAAAGTTTCGTTGTTATGTTGAAGAGTTGAAATTATATTTTCAAGTTTTATTATTTCTTCCGGTTGATAAATACTTTTGCTAGAAGATGACGAAGATCTGAGAGAGCTTTTCGATATATTATGACTGAAATTCATTCAAAAAATATATAATTGCCTTCAATTACCAAAAGCGAAACGTAGGTTTC